>ML797597.1:299236-313783 GCA_009831015.1 Picea engelmannii | reverse complement strand
AGGTATTTGAGGGCAGAATGATCTGTGAACATTTTAAAGTGTTTCCCAACTAAATAGTGTCTGATCTTCTGCAATGCATATACCATTTCTAGGCCTTCTCTTTCTATAATATTGTAGTTCTACTTTGACTCTGAAAAATTTATGCTTGCAAATGTTATAGGATGGTCTAACTCTCCTGCTCCTGGTTGTGCCAGAATGGCTCCAAGTGCTATGGTTGATGCATCTACATGCACATGAAATGTATTTTCCCAGTCTAGGAATACTAGTATAGGTGTTGTGACCATTTTTTATTTTAGAGTGTCCAAACCTCGTTGACAGTCGTCATTCCATTAGAATTTAAAATATTTCTTCAACAGTTTCTCCATCGATGCAGTGATCTGCGCATACTCTTTTATGAATTTCATGTAGTAGCATGTGTGTCCCAATGTTGCTCTCAACTGGCGTACTGATTTTGGTGGTGGTAAATTGACAATCACTACAATCTTGGTAGGATCTACTAGCAAGCCTTGTTTGCACACTATATGGCCCAATAGTATTCCAAATGGTGTCCCAAAAATGCACTTCTTGATATTCAATGATATCAGACACTGCCTACATCTTTCCAACATCATCCTTAACACTTCCACATGGTATTTTAACAGACTATATATGTTCCAATCATCCAGATACACTTCTAAAAACTGATGGATGAATTCTTTGAATGCGGCTATGACTACTCTTGAGAATATTGTTGGTGCATTCTTCAGTCCAAAAGGAATTACTATGTACTGGTAGGATACCCATTGTGTAGAAAAATTGGTCTTATACCCATCTTTTGGGGCTATCTTAATCTGATGGTAGCCTGATAATCCATCTGTGAATGAGTATGCTTCCTGGCCTCCTACATTCTCTAATACCTCATCTGTGAAAGGGGTTGGCAAAGGGTCATGTAGGAAAGCATAATTCATCTTCCTCAAGTCAACACATATCCTTATGCCTCCTTACTTATTCTCATGAACTACCATAGAGCTTACCCATTCATATTCCTCCATTGGTTCTATGATACCAGCTTCTAACATTCTGTCAATTTATGATTTGACCTTTATGTTTGTAAATCGGATTTAGTCTATAAGGTCTCTTTCTGACAGATCTAGCCTTGGGTTTGAGAGATATCTTCATCTCCCCTAGCTCTCCTGCTATGCCTTTCATATCTGTAAAGGTTGTTGGGAATAGGTCATTGTACTCGTGCAGTAACTATGTTATTCTTTCTACTGTTTGTTCATCCCGGTAGTCTGCAATACTGGCCATTTTGGGATTATCATTTATCCCAATATTTACTTTCTTCACCTTGATTGGCGCAACAAATGCTTCTGATTCTAGAGATGGGCCTTCCACCTCTATTTCTACTTCAATTTCTGTAATTTGAATATTGTGCGGGTCATCTTCATATGTTGCTTATTTTTTTACATGATAGCATGACATTAGTTCTTTCACTGTTTTTCTATTTTGTTCTTGGTATTCTTGTTGGGTATGTGTTATATTCTTTGCACGAGTAGTAGTTTCATTCTTTGATGGGGGGTCGCTAGACTCTCCCTTCAGGGGTTTAGGGGGGTGAAATCCCCTTGTGTGGGGGTTCGAGGGCAGCGCCCCTGAGAAAAAAAATTCCTCGGGAAACATGTTGCATTTTTGCCTCATTTTTTGTGTTTCCTCGATTTTTGTGTCCATTTTTGGGTGGTTTTTCGGGACATGGGTTTTTGCCGATGGTTTTCTATTTTTGGTTAAGGAATCAGAGTTGTTTACTAATCCAGGTCATTGGTTTAGGGTTTTGGATTCCATTGGATCCTATATTTATATTGTATTGTAAACAATGTATCACTATGAATGAATATAGAATATGTTGGTTTTCCTGGTTTGGGTTTCCAGTGGAAAAATCTTTGTGTAATGTTTGTATTTGCCACTGTATATTTTTTATTCTTTTACTGAAAATATATTTGCAGTAAATATTGTACAAGGTTAAAATATACATTTGGTATCAGGTCTTTGTTGGCTTTAGGGGGATGCCTTTATGGTCAAGGGTTTGACTCAGGACTGTGATAAGCCTTGTTACAATGGGAGATCTGTGGTATTGATTTTTCAGGTGAAAAGGAATGGCAAGTAATTAAAAAATGGAGATCGAGAAGTTTAACGAAAAAAGATCTGAGATGTGGAAGCTCAAGATGGAAGATTTGTTGGTGGACAGAGATCATTGGATCATGGTAGATCCGGGTACTGCACCTACAGGAACTTCAACATATGACTGGAAAAAGTTGGATTGGAAGGCGAAGAGCACAATCCGACTGTGTCTCTCAAATTCAGTATTACTGAATGTGTCAGAGGAATCTACAGCCAAGGATTTATGGGATAAGTTGGGGAAGTTGTATTTGTCTAAGTCCCTAGTAAATAAACTATTCCTGATAAAGAAGTTGTATAATCTGAGGATGAGATATGGAGACTCAGTGGAAGATCATTTGAACGCTTTCAATACAGTGGTAATTAGTTAGTTAGTATATGTTTAGATTAAAATTTCAGATGAAGATAAGTGTATCAGTTTACTGTGTTCTTTACCAGACTCGTGGGATAGTCTAGTTGTGTCCATAGGTAGTAATACAACTTCCTTGAATTTTGATGAAGTGGTCTCATCCTTATTTTCGGAGGAGATGATATGGAAGAATATGGAATGACAAAGCAAAGACGCATTATTTTCAAGAGGACGCTCCTAGGAAAGAAATAGATATAAGTTCTCAACTGGGAGACATAAGTATAAGGGTATATCTAAATCTCTTGGAAATTTTGTAAAGGTATGTTGGAGATTTGGAAAAGAAGGGAACTACAAGAAGCAGTGTAGATCCAAAGTTGAGAAAAAGAAGGGATCTGAAGAATATCCTTCTACAGAAGAAAATGCCTCCAAGGAAGAAGGAGGGGATGTGTACTTGGCTTCTTCAAGCACACATGCAGACCATGATGCATGGTTGGTTGACTCAGGTGAATCCTTTCATATGACTCCCAACAGGGAGTGGTTCGATGAATACAAAAGGTATGATGGAGGTAATGTTTTCTTCGGTGATGATTCGATGACCGAAATCATAGGACGAGGAAAATTCATGTTGAGGTTCATAGATGGAAGGAATATAACACTACTTGGTGTTCTGCACATCCTAGGTTTGGCTAGAAATTTTGTTTCTATAATAAAAATGGACAATGCAGGGGTAAAAAAATATTTGAAAAGGAAACCTACATGATGGTTCAAGGAGAAATGGTGTTGTTGAAAGGAGTTTGGTTTGGAAATTTGTATAAGATGCAAGGAAGCAATATTAGTGATGGTTGTAATAGTTCCATTGCTCCTAATATTGGATTTGAAGAAGAAATAACTCCTACAGTCTCTGGAGAAAAGGTTATGTTGTGGCATCAAAGACTGGGGCATATCGGAGAGAAGGGTCTTCGACTACTACACAGTAAAGGTATGGTTGAAGGTATGTCTAACTTCTCTCTTCATTTTGATTTATGTGAACATTGTGTATATGGGAAGAAGAATCGGGTAAGGTTCCCTTCTGGTGCAATGAGGGATGAAGGAATTTTACAGCTAGTTCACAGTGATTTTTTTTACCTGTATCGGTCCCATCATTGGGAGAATTTGTGTACTATGTCTCATTTATAGATGAATTCTCAAGGAATGCTTGGATATATTTCCTTGAGAAGAAATATGAAGTCTTTGATAGGTTTTAAGAGTTTAAGGCTCTTGTTGAGAATCAAATAGAGAAAATAATTAAGGTGTTGAGGACAGATAATGGTGGAGAGTTTTGCAGGAATGAATTTTAAGAATTCTGTAAGAAGTGTGGTATAGAAAGGTAGAAGACTACTCCATATATACCTCATAAGAATGGAGTTGCAGAAAGGATGAACAAGACACTGATGGAAAAAGCAAGATTCATGCTCAGTGGTGTCGGGTTAGGGAAAGAATTATGGGAAGATGCAGTGGGTATTGCATGTTACCTAGTCAATAGATCACCCTCAACGACGTTGGATGACAAGACTCCACAATGGGTATGGACTAGCAATAAACCTTCTCTCACACATCTCAAGGTATTTGGTTGTGATGCATATGTTCATGTTCCAAAGGAAAAAAAGGAGTAAGCTAGATAATAAGGATGAAAAGTGTATCTTTATTGGATATAAAGATGGTCTCAAAGGTTATAAGCTTTGGAACCCATAAACTAATAAGGTAGTGTATAGCCGAGATGTGGTATTTAGAGAAATGAAGGATGTTGTTAAACAAGAAGTCCTACCAAAGTAAGGAAGAACCAAAGAAAATAGAGTTTGATTTAAAGGATGATGAGCCAGACTCTATAGAAGAACAGGAATCAGAAGAAGAACATCCTCATACTCCAGTATTGAGGAGATCGGTTCAAGAAAGAAGGCTACCGGAAAGGTATACTCCATCTGATTTCCGTTCAAATTTTTATTTTTCTATAACTGATGATGATCTTATAACTCTCAGGGAAGAAGTGGATTCATAGGATGGAAATCTCTGGAAAAGGGCCATGGACGAAGAAATGGCATCTTTGGATAAGAATGAGGCTTGGGATATATTGGAGATTCCGACTGGAAGAAATCCCATTGGTAGCAAATGGGTATTTAAAAAGAAGTTGAATGCATAAGGAAAAGTGGAGAAATAAAAATCTCGGTTAGTAGCAAAGGGTTATTCCCAGGTTGAGGGAATTGATTTTGGTGATATTTTTTCTGTTGTTGCCAAGTTAACCTCTATAAGATTTGTGTTATCTATTGTTGTTGCATTTGATTTTGAAGTAGAACAGATGGATGTGAAGACAACATTCCTACATGGGGATCTGGAAGAAGAAATATATATGAAGCAACTAGAAGGTTATGTTGTGAAGGAAAAGAAGGAGTCGATATGCAAGATGAAAAAGTCCCTGTATGGTTTAAAACAATCACCAAGGATGTGGTATCAAAAATTTGATACTTATATGTTGGGACTTGGCTTCACAAGAAGAAAAGAGGATCACTATGTGTATTTTAAATTAATTGGTGATCATTTGATTTATTTGGCCTTGTGTGTGGATGACATTTTGTTGATAGGAAACAACAAGGAGATTATCCAGGATGTCAAAACTCAATTTTCCTCTGAATTTGACATGAAGGATCTCAGTGCTTCAAATTTCATATTCAGAATGGAAATTAAAAGAGATTGAAAAAGAGGAAACTCTGGTTAAATCAAAGAAAATATGTCGAGACAATATTGAAAAGGTTTAATATGAAGGAATGTAAATCGGTCAAGGTTCCTATTCCTATTGGTGTAAAGTTATTTATGGATCAGTGTCCCAAGAAATAGGAAGAGGAGGAGTACATGTCTCGTGTTCCATATGTGAGTGCAGTTGGAAGTTTGATGTATGCAATGGTATGTACTAGACCAGACATTGCACATGTAGTGGGAGTTTTGAGCAGGTATATTTCAAAACCAGAGAAGGAGCATTGGACAACAGTAAAAGGGGTTTTTAGGTATTTGTGTGGCACTGCTAGCTATGGATAGTGCTACCAAGGAAGACCGAGATTGGACAGAGTGGTGCATATATATGTCTTTGTGGATGCAAACTGGGTTGGAGATCTGGATCATAGGAGATCTACAAGTGGGTATGTGTTTAACCTGTTTGGAGGAGAAATAATTTGGATGAGCAAAAGACAAGATGTAGTTTCACTTTCAACTACAGAAGTTGAATACATGGCATCCACTCATGCAAGTAAGGAAGTAGTATGGTTACAAAGATTGTGTTCAGGTATTGGATTGGTACAACAAGCTATAAGGATAGATTGTGATAGTCAAAGTGAAATTTTCTGGCGAAGAACCTGGCTTATCATTCAAATACAAAGCTTATTGATATTCAATATCACTTTGTGAGAGACATGGTTGAAGAAAAGAAAGTATTGTTGATGAAGGTGGACACTTTGAAGAATGTTGTAGATTCATTAACAAAATATGTGAGCACTGAGAAGTTCTCTTGGTGTAGAGGATACATAGGCATTGTTGCCTTGGATTGTTGACTATGTAACCTTGTAACCCCCTGTATGCAAAGAAAAAAACAAGTGGGAGAATGTTGGGTATGTGTTATATACTTTGCAAGAGTAGTAGTGTCACAATTTTGCCTCGTTTTTCTTGTTGCCTCGATTTTCATGTGCATTGTTGGGTGGTTTTCTGGCACATGATTTTTTGCCGATAGTTTTCTATTTTTGGTTAAGGAATTAGGGTTGTTGACTAATCCAGGTCATTGGGTTAGGGTTTTGGATGCCGATGGCTCCCATATTTATATTGTATTGTAAACAATGTATCACTATGAATGAATATAGAATATGTTGTTTTTCCCAGTTTGGGTTTCCAGGGGAAAAATATATGTATAATGTTTGTATTTTCCATTGTATATTTTTTTTTCTTTTACTGAAAATCTGTTTGCAGTAAATATTGTACAAGGTTAAAATCTACAATTATGTGATAAATTCAACCTCTGGTTCCTTAATAAATATCACCCCTCTAATTTGTTTGAGAGTTGAATCATTGTTGGGGTTCTCATGTTCAAATGAGAAAGTGACTATAAAATTTTGTTGTAATGATGTCCATTCTACAGTGCCTTTGCACAATTCCTGGTCTACATACTAGTTTGTCGGAATTCCCTCCAATGTGTGAATGAAGTGATGAGGCCATTCCTATGGTGGTTTCATTCTCCATAGGGTTATACACTTCTCCAAGTGTTATGTTGGTGTCCCTTTTCCATCACATCTCTTTATCTCATTGCTTCCATGTTATGCATCGAATCTAATGTGCAGTAATCGCTTACATTGGTACAAGTCATTAACTATCTCTTTATGTGCACCCCACCATCTTGCAGGTGTTTCCTTGAGTGCTATGTCGAGGGATACGAGCCTCTAATTTTATAACACTTCATCTTTGTATCTTGATAGGAATTATTCTAATTCATTCACCCCATGAAAACTAGGAGGTTATCTTATCTTTGTACCTACCCATCTTATTGTGCGGTCTATTCTTGTGCACCTTCTTGTGGATACTTCATGTAATCTATGTTGCCAATTATCCAACCCTGTATCTGATTCTGATGCGTATGATGTGATACTTCTCCAACTGAGTACCCCATCTACAGTTGGATTCACATAATCTTCTTCTCACACAGTGGTTCTATATAACTAGTTGATTTCCTCTAGGTATAAGCAAGTGGGTTATACAAACCTTTCTCCTTCTGATAGGTCTAGTGGCACAATGAATCTGTATTCTCCTTAATCAAATGTCATATTCCTTATCTTCAAATTGATTATTGCCTGGTTTTCAAACTCCCAATCCAAGCCAAGCAATGTTGGATACAGTGTTGTGCCATCCACTATTTCTATCACTTCAAAATCGTCTTTAGTGTGCACTCCATCCAGATCTATTGTCACACCCTTTAGCTCTCCAATTGGAAGAACCCTGTGTTGATTTTCTAGTTTCAACTGAACACATGAATATCCTAATGTGGGCTCTCCCATACATTTCCATGTCTTCTTGGGTAACATATTTACTTTAGATCCTAAATCTAGTATAATATCCCCCATTTTGAAGTCTTCAATGTTGGAATTCAATCTGAATTATCTGCTTGTTCTCCTCCTTGTATGCAGATGATTAAATATTTTTTTTCTCTAGCTTCCCCTTGACCTTTGTGTTACATATTTCTACCATATTTTGTAATTCTTTAACAAATTATGGATCATTTAGCAATTTAACACAAGATTGTAGAAAAGGATTTTATGGTACTTACTTGTCCTAGGGGATGTGCTTCATTAGTGTGATCCAGTGATGAAGGCATCTCATACGTTGGTATGTCCTAAGTCTACTGCACAGTTGATGTAGATGCAATTTTTGGCTTCAAGAATTTTTGTTTAGCTTGCTTGAATGTCTCATTTTTGTTCTGTGCATCAAACTGCTTATGTGGTTCGACATTCTTCTTCACCCATTGGTGTTGTGTTGGATCTTGTCTTACTATGTCATCTCCTGTTTTATCTTCTCCACATGTAACTATGTTGATATTTCTTCCATCATCCCTTTCTTATGTATAAATCCATTGAACATTCTGATTGTTATGATTTATTTTTTCCTGGATCTTCCCCAATAGTGTCGAACAGTCTTCTATGTCATGGTCTGTTGTGCGATAATACATACATGTCGCAGGTGGAATTGGACATTCTCTTGCATAGTGTCCTGGTTGTTGATAGTTATAGCATACCACCAGTCCTCTACCTCTTCCAAAGCCTCCTCTACCTCGTCCTCCACCTCTGTAGCCAGCTCGATCTCCTTGTGGGGCATTGTAATGAGGCACCTGATTATACTGTGCAGGATTATACCGTGGTTGCGCGGTATTGTACTATGGTTGCACAATGTTATATTGTTTTTGCGCAGTGTTATATGGGCCTAGTACTTGTTTAAACTGTTGTGAAAATTTCCCTATCATCATTTATTCCTACACCCTATAGGTATCTGATGTTCTTTCCCTCATCAGCTCCATTGTCCTACAATCTTTGTCATCATGACCCACTGATTTTCAAAAGTTGCAATATGAAATCTTAAGCATTGTCTGGTATTTCTGCATCATTGGACAATGATATGAATCATGCCCCTATGTATTATCTCACACCATAGTCCTCTTGATGGAAAAGGGTTTGGTAGTCCCATTTCCATATACTACACAAAATTTGGGCATTCATTCTTATGGTGTCCTTCTATCCTACATGTGGTACACCAAACAACTTCTTTGTTGTCCTTACTCCTATTCTTGTTCAGTTGAAATGTTAAATTCTTTAGATCCTCCTTCATCTCCTCTATGGTTGGATTTATCTTTTGATATCGGTTATCTTCTAGTTGTAAGGCTGCCAGTAGAGCCTCTGCCTGAGTTTGAAACTTATGTTGTATCAAAGGGTATTCCAAGTGTGGTAGCAGGGAATTCACAAATATATGTATATGTTGCATATTTTTCATGACATACTTCAGCTTTCCCTTGAATCGTTTGAATATTTAGTCAATCTCCCAGACATATTCCACTAGTTTTTGTTTGATCTCTATCATATCAATCATGTATTGATCCTCTAAGCTAGGCTTCTAGAATTCATTTATCAGTAGTTTCTTGATATCCATAATTGTTCTAGTTGTTCCTAGTGGATTGTTTATAGATAATCTCATGTACCAATCTAGTGTGCAGTCTCTTAGTGTGATAGCTGATTGTGAAAGTTTTGTGTCCTCATATGTGATCTACTTTGATTCCCAGATATTTTCACAGATGAAAAAGTGCTTCTGAGGGTCCTTAGATGCCTCTCCCTTGAATTTTGGTAACCTGATGGTGGGATCATGTCCTGCCATCCTGAATGATGAAATACTACCTCCACGTGGTGTATATCCTTGACTAATGATTCCTGAATTGTCTCCCCCAGTTGTTGATCAATGTGTATATGTACTTCCTGTTGTGTTTCTTCCACTGAAATTTGGTTGTCTAAATGGTGGTGTTATTTCTAGTGTATTAGTCACACATGGGTTTATGGGTTCCACACTTACACTGATATGGATAGGATTGTTGCCTTTGTTTCCTGCCCTTGGACCTCTTATATTCATTTCATATGTCGTGTGCAGGATTTCCTCAATCTGCTCCACAGCCCGGAGATCCTCTACCTCTTCTTCATCATTTGCCAAGCCTTCCCTCGCGGCTATTGCTCTCTTCTTATTGTTATATTTCTGCACAAATTACAACTCCTTTGTTTTCAATCATCTCTTGATCTCCACCTTCGTTGGGTTCCATGGTCTAAACATCCCATTTTATATTCTAATTCTTTTAATGTTTCCTCACCAAATCTGACATTATTTTCACGATTTTTCAGCAGATATCATTCACTCAATCCCATTACGTTCCAACTGAAAATGGAACCATTTGTTGGTTACTTCTCTCTTTATACCATTCTTGGGCTGACCCAAGTTCATATCTTCTATGGTTTTCAACAAATCCCCCTAAAACTATCAGCCCTCCTAGTAAACCAGAAGGAAACAAAACACACAAAATGCAATGCGTAGTCTCACCCGAGATAGTTCTTATGGGTGGATGCAACTCTCGGGTTCTTGCAGCCTGGGAATGAGTGGGGATCTGGGATTACACTCTGTGATATTCATTTGTTACTCTAACATTCAATTTATATTGAATATTCTTTCATTCTAATTCATGCATGTAAAATAACAGATCTAACTAAGTCATTCATGATTTGTCTAGTATCTAACCATTGACAGTAAAGGGAATATACAATATTTAATCACATTACACATGATTTTTCATGGTTCACCCCCTCTTGGTATACGTCCACAAATATTTGGCTTCTCTTCTCTTTTATTATGGTGTTTTCAAAACTACATCTTTGTGCGCATTACAACTCTCCATCAAACGGGTCGAGATCTACAATGAGGAGGAATAGATCACACCAAGCTCCCTAATCTATGATATAACACTCAATATCTACCTTATTTCCTCTAATCATATCAACAACTTACAAAAGAAGATCGAAGTTTACATACATTATGGACCACAACCAAAAACTTGAACCAAAACTAATAACAGTCTTGCAACCCAGACCTAGACCTCCTAGGTACCTATTTATACATGTTTTCGACTTACCATCCATTACATACTCTTACAAAAACCCTAATCCTAGCATGGTTCGGTCTTCTTGCATGTGTGCCTCGCATGCTTTCCTCCTCTGCATGTGAGTTTACCTTGCATGTGCTACTTTTCCTGCCAGTTGTGTTTTCCTTCTTTATGCTTTGTTCTCCAAAATTAGTCTTTACCCCAAAAATGGACCTGCGCCCAACAAGTTGTATAGGTCAAACCCTGTTACAATTCAACTTTAATTTATAACCTATAATGCAATCGATGTGCCATATCCTATGTCAATGATATAAGAAACTTCTATTGCAACACAGAAGCAAATCAACAAAGATTCTGAGTTTTAAGAAATACAAGATGACAAATTCAAGGGATTCTCACACATACATAAGAATAAACTTTTGGAGAATTTTGTTACTATTGAGAAATATATTGTACCTTTGTATGTTAGGTTTAGTGAGTCACATGTGGTTTTAAGTTGTATTTTTTTTTATGTATTGACTTCAACTTATATAATGTAATAGATGGTAACTAAAAATGTTGTAATTACCTTATGAGTCATTCATTGGTTTGAAGAAGGTAGTTTTAAGTTAGAACATAATATTTTGTGTGTATATAAGATGATGAAAGTTGTATGCACAATGTTTAACAATTTTTGTATTTCATGTGCTAATAATTGAATCATGAGAATTTTAAATTTTCTATTTCTTCTATTGGTATGAATATTACGACTCATACGATCATGAACACATTGGTATTTATGATTTAACACCATTAGTTTGCTTCATCGAAAACATCACACTAGTTTTCATCATGACACAAATCTCTATTTATAATCTAAATGCATACAACAACACAACAAGTACCATGCTCCTTAATATAATTTATATGTTGAAAATCAAGTTTGGATACACATACAAAGAAATAGTTTTAAATAATCCCATCACAAGTTTCAAATACAATGATATGGTCCATACATAACCATAAATAAAATCAAAGACAATTCTTTCAAGATAGTTTTACCACCATTAGTTGGTCTTCACATTGTACTCAAAGTGGAACTTTTATGACCTTATATCTTGCCTTCATTTCAAAAATCCTTAGTCCAAACTAAACTCCCAACTAAAATGAAAAAAATCAATACACTTCAAAAAAAGTATTGTTTTGTTATATACACAATAGGGTCATCCACTTTATAGAATTGTAAAAATTGTATAGTACCCCATGCCCAAGTATTCAATTCTCACTGTGTGAGCTACTCACTCACTTTCACTTTCAACGAAAAAATTCTCATGCACTTGCACTTTCATCAGTAAACTACTCACTCACCTACATTATGTTTGGTTGCAAACTAATCGACACCCAACGAAAAACTCACCTACACACTCTCTTGGAAGTAGTGTGAACTAAAGATTTCTCAATTACACCTCTTATTAGGTATGTAGACTGAATATTCTTAAGTTGTTTTATTTTAATTTTTTCTTTCAATGCTTTTAACCCTAGCAACTGTTTGAAACCCTAGCCATTTTATGAAGAAAAATAATATTTTTTGTTGGAAAATTGTTGTCATTGATGTCAAAGATAGGGGGAGATTTTTAAATCCAAAGAGAAGATCGAGGAAGCAGTGGAATTGTATAACCATGCCAACAAAGGAACAATTTTTTTTTAATTTTGTACAAAGTTATGAGGAGGATGAGGCGACCTTGCAAATAGAGGAATGAGATCGAGTTTTGTGGTAGAGTAAACACAATTTGTTGAAGCTCGATGGCGCAGAGGAAGCTCAGGCATGTGTTGAAGTTCTAAGAAGCAATGAGCCTAGTAAGGGAGGTCCTAGTGGTTCATTCAAAGAAAATATGAGAAAAGACAATATCTAAAATGTGTTGAGCACACCACCCACACTAAGAGGAGGGGGTGAATTAGTGTGTGGACTATTCTGAATTTTTCTTCTCACAGGTTAGCAGTTAAAACATATTTGAATAGATTAAGAACAATCAAATCATAATTACAATGGACACAGAGACACCAAACGTTTGTATAATATTTTTTATAATTGATATAATTATAGTAATATGAATATATGTGAAAGAGGATTTTCTTAGCACCAACTAATTTGTTTCAACACCAACTGAAGTAAGGAGCACCAACTCCTCGGAGAGAACCAACTCTCACGCAAGACCCAACTTGATGATAGAACCCAGTCTATCCAACTAGAGTTTATTCAACTCCAGTAGTAGTGATCCATTATAGAATCAACTCTATCTCATGATCATAGATATATCATAAAACACTCATCACTGCATTTCATCTTCTCTCTGAAATTCACGCCTTCTTCGCTTTATTTTTCCTCTAATCTCATCACCCAATCTTCACTTCTACATCTCTCTCTTATATTCGCATCAACCTCAAGTCCATATCTTCCTCTTCACTTCACAAGCCACACTTCATTCACATGCACCGTTTCAAGTGAACCAATCATGGTTGTATTTATATATTTGTTTATGCTCAAAACTTGTTTAAGTTATTGAGTCGACTTGTGAAATAACCAAATTGTTCATTAAAAAATTTGGTACCACCATATCATCAATCTGGGTATTCAACATTACACCTAGCATCCTCATTCCTTTCACAAATCGATTTCCTTCGTTTATGTGACAACAGAAATAGGCGCTTCCTTCAAACCATGATCATATGATCAATGGCGTAGAACCACGGGCTTAACAATTAAGCAACTTACATTATGACCTTTAAATATTTTACCATATGACCAACGATGGTGACCTCACACTAGGTGAGACGAGATCTTGAGCGTTTATCAATTCAACAGTCACGATTCAATCTCCCGATGAAATGGAGGATTGTCGAGACTTCGGGTCTTCGTGACTTCCAACATTTCAAATCTCCCAAATATGATATCGCCAAACAGATTGGACGGTTCACATTACGTCTTGGAACCAGATCAATGGTTAGAGTTAATGTGACACCCTGTTTCCCCTAGTTTGTAAATATAACTATAAATGGCCAAAATACTATGGCAAACCTTATATGTGTGAATATTGATTCGATGGACCTTTGTTTGAAAGGTAAACGAATGTGAACCAAATTATTTACTAATAAAATGGAAAAGTGTTGCATGACTAATTGAAGTGGGGTGTACTTAGAAAGACTACAAATGCTATATGAAGAAAGGGTGAAGGGGACCAGGAATGGTTGCGTTAAACTTCACCAAACTAGTGCTTACTGTATTTAATTGCTCAGGACCAAAACCGTCCTCTGGCCCAGAAATGAATTACAGTTAGGATGGTGGGTGGGAATACCTCCTCAAGAGTTAATGAGGGATGGGGTGTGTAATCACTCATCTGTAAGGCTTCCATACTTGACCGTTGACTGGGAATTCAGGCCACACGCGACCCTGTTGAAATATGCGAGGAGGGAAGGTGTGGTGGGTAGAGAGAAGGAAGGAGAATGCACCTACAAAGAGTGTAGAGACGAGAAATGAATCTCGGGGATTCAAGGAAGAATGGAAAAATAAGCATTCTAGACACAGGAAATGGTAGAGAAGGTTATGATACAAGATGATAAACGAGCATAGTCCTCCTTGCCTGGTATCGTGTAAACCATTTCCAGGATCCCGTGGGAAGAGGAGAGTAACCTCTATCTCTATTGCAGCTGAGCGAGAAGAAAAGGTTGTGTTGCAGAGCATCGTGGTCTAGCTTGGGGGTGGCTAGTGGTGAATCCGTTTGGAGTGACTGAGCCTACATTTGGGTGAAAACGGGAACCCCTTCCAGTAGTCGCTTCACATTGTCTGATTCTGATAAGTCTTTTCTAGGATTTAAATTGTTGAGTT
>ML797597.1:265869-291121 GCA_009831015.1 Picea engelmannii | reverse complement strand
CAATTTCCAAACCCACGTCCCTCACCCATTTGGGGTGAGAACTCAAGAAAATAGGGATATGAAAATACCGAAAGGGAAAGGTTTTCCTTGTCCAAAGGATGGATGAAAGAGATCCCTCCGCAAGGAGCCAAGGGTTGTCATGGTCGTTGGCTATGGGAAAAATCACAGGATTTAACCCCTCTAGCCCCTCGGATCCACACGTTCAGAGTTCGCGTATCGGGAGGACTATGGGTTGGTGCGACCAAAACCTCCAAAACCCGAAGTTGTGAAGTAACGTGGGACGTTGATCTATGGATCCTTTAGGACCTACCTCGTCTGTTGGATCTGCGAGTTCGGAGTTCTTGCATAGGGAGAGAAAAGATCCCGTTCGTCAGATCTATGCGTGGAGGACCATAGCTATGAGATCTAGAGGAAAGTGCACGAGGACTAACCCTTTGAAAGTGCACAGTGTAGTGGACTTTTGCAAAGTCCCAAAGTTCTGAAGTTAATCGAAACCATCCATCATCCGAGGACAGGTGGCAGCAGATCCGGAAGTTCGAGGATTCAGACCTCAAAAGATTTGCATGAGCCGTAGAAATCCTAGTCGTCCGTTGAGAAGGGACACGTGGCAAGAGATCAACATTTCGTTTTCTCACAACTTAGAAATTCAAAGATAGGAGTCGTGAGAATTTGCGAAGTCCAAGTTTGCGATTTGATCACAATCGTCGATCAAAGGGAGGGTGTGGATCATTGATTGTCCAAGGAGATATCAGGGATCGAGAGAAGGGAGGTGAGTATCCCTCCAACTTTGCGAAATGAAAAGTCCTGATTCACGAAGCGTTGATCTAAGATGTTGGGTCGCAAGAGATTGTGGACCATTGATATGACATTGGGAGTTCGTATTTTGGGATTCTGAGAAAAGCAGATGGACTAATTTCCACCTTCGCGATACGCGAAGTCCTGAAGCACTTAAGGGTTGGGCCCCGAGTCATAACAACGTGTCACATGGATAGAGGTCAAGGAACGAAGCTAGCGCTGATCTAGGCTCATAGTTCGAGAGTTCGGGAGTCGGGTGAGTCAAGGTGGGTTCATATGTGAATACCCAATGATAGCAATCACAAAGCACCTTTTAGCTAGGCTCATGGTCACAAGTAGTGATCATGTGGAGGAGGCTTACGCCTGGTGCTTGTTCGCGTGGGAGAAAAAAAACTAAATTTTAGAGGCTTTACCTATAGAAGCTCCAGAACAAGGGCAGGTGTGTTACAAATCGGTATCAGAGCATGGTTACAGCACTTGGCCTGTTTGGGCTCATGGATGAGTTGCGTAAAGACCACAATAAGGGGTTTAAAGGGTGATATCTTGCCTTACTCCCTTCCTAAAAAGTCTGGTTAAGCCCTTATTATAGAAAAGAATGACAACTTAATGTTGTGTGTGTATGTATGTAAGGAATGTGAATTATGTGTTGGTTATGAACTAATATAATGGTAGCTAACAGCAAGTGTTTTTTCTGATTCTGTCAAGTTGTTGATCAACCACAGGAAATTGAAATTACATTAATGGTGACACACCATGAAGTGGGGGATGGCTCTCACAATAGATACAAAGATTCGGACGAGAGGAGGGTAGTAGAGACCCCTCTAGATTTGGCTGAGACTGTGAGGAGTCTCATGGATGAATTACAGAGATGCAAGGCCAACAATGAGAGATTGATAAAAGAGAGAGAGAAGAAAACAGAAATCAATGCAGTCTTGTTGCAGATTTTATCCCAACATACAAATACAATTGTAGCATGGACCTCACACCAATCATGTGGATCGATGACAAACAAAAAGGAGTCGAAGTCCACCTGAGATACGGAAACGTGGCCTTTTAAGTGGTCGCATTGGGAGGAGTACCTCGAGAAAGGTCCAACCTGGAGATAGGGGACAAGCATCGGATGAATCCTCTGGAAAGGAAATTGGTGACTCAAAGGGATCTTCTAGTAGTAGAATCAGTTCACATTCTCAAATAAACTGGAAGAAACGAAAGCATTCCAAAAATCATAATCTCGAAGAATTTAGGAAGGCCAAACCACCCTCTTTCGATGGTGAGATTAAGAAAGGAGAGGAGGCGGAGGCCTGGATTTTTGGACTAAGGAAGTATTTCAGATTCCATGACTTCTATAAAAACTTGAAGGCTCAAGTAACCACTTTCAACCTGAATGGAAAGGATTCCATTTTGTGGGAAGACCTTAAGAATGTAAAAGGGATTCATGAAGAGGACCTATCTGGGAACGGTTTGAGAAATAATTTAGGAAGAAGTATCTGTCGGAAAAACATTTCGACGAGAAGACTAAAGAATTCTATGAACTCAAGATGGGACAACTCACCATAGAGGAATATGTCAGCAAATTCCTTGAGTTGTTGAGGTATGTACCGTATATAAAAATGGAAAAGGAAAAGGTGCAGCGATTTATCAGTGGGCTACCTAAGGACTATCAGAACAGAATTGAGTTTGACGAGACAAAGACCCTAGAAGACACTATCCGAAAGGAAATATATTTTTATGAACAGCTTGGGCTTCAGACAGAACCTCGCGAAGCCTGGAAGCAGAAGAATAGTTCAAGGTTCTAGAAGAAGGGGTTTCAACCCCCAATATTTAAAAACTATAAGAAGGATTCAAGGATGAGCTTTCCTACTTGAAGTGCATGCTAGTAGAATTTCCCCTCCCAGAGAAGAAATAAACCTTTTGGATCAACCCCAGGAAAGACTGATAACCCAAAGAAAGAACCCTTGAAATGTTGGGGTTGTGGAGAAGAACATCTATTGAGGGAATATCCGCACAGACAATAGAACAATAGGAGAATTTAAAATGTCCAATAATCTACCACCGTCAATGACGCGACCAGGAGTATTCCACAAATTTATGCTATTGTGGATAATAAACAAGTCGACCACCAAGCTTCAGTGGTGGAAATGGAAGGTATAATCGTCAAACATCTAGTACCTATTTTAATTGACCCTGGTTAAAATTTGAGTTATGTGGCCCCTCAAGCTGTTGATAAGTGTAAATTACAGCCACATAAACATGTTAAGCCATGGTTGGTACAGTTAGCCTCTAGCACCAAAAGAAAAATAGTGGAGGTAGTACCAGCCTTCCAATTCACTATGGATGGATTTACCACCATATCTAACCTTAACATACTTCCCCTAGGATCATATGACCTATTGATTGGTATGGAATGGCTAGCTGAATATAAAACTAAGTTGGATTGTTACCACAAAACCTTAGAATGTGTAAATGAAGAAGGGAGAAAGATAACCCTCCAAGGGATTCAGAAGCTTGTCTCAGTGAGACAAATATCAGCCCTTCAAATTAAAAGGTATTACAGAAAGGGATTTCCTCTATATGCAATACAAGTGTTGGAATCTGTTGAGGATGACAAACCAAGCCTAGAACACCACCCCATACTAAGGGAGTACGGAGATGTGTTTCCAGAAGAGGTATCGGGTCTACCTTCGAGAAGGGACATTGACTTCTCAATAGAACTTGCACCTAGAGTGGTACCAGTATCTAGGACCCCCTATAGGATGAGTACACTCGAGCTAGTTGAACTCAAAATACAGCTAAAGGAAATGATGTACAAAGACTACATCCAGCCTAGCGTGTCTCCATGGGGAGCACCAGTCCTATTTGTGAAGAAGAAATATGGTACATTCCGACTGTGCATAGATTATAGACAACTCAATAAGATAACCAAAAAGAACAAATACCCCTTAACCAGAATCGATGACCTATTCGATCAATTGGGGGGTGCTTCCATTTTCTCAAAGATTGACTTGAGATCTGGATACCATCAAGTCAGAATCAGGGATGAAGACATCCACAAAACCGCCTTCAGGACAAGATATGGTCACTACGAATTTGTGGTAGTACCATTTGGATTAACCAATGGTCAAGTGCTAATATAGCATCAGCTCTACGCCAAATTTAGCAAGTGTGACTTTTTCCAGAAGAAAATGAATTACTTGGGCCATGTCATATCTGAATAAGGGGTAGCAATAGACCCTGAAAAGATCAGATCCATCATGGAATGGCCTACCCCAAATGATTTTTCGGATATCATATTCTTTATGGGTTTAGCAGGATACTATAGGAGGTTTATAAAAGGTTTTTCCAAGATTGGTTGTCCAATCACTGCCCTCGAGAGGAAGGGGGTTAAATTCATTTGGACACCAGAATGTGAAGAAAGGTTTTAGTCACTAAAACACCTTCTGACCCATGCACCCGTGTTGAAGATCGTCGATCCCGATAATGATTTCCTCGTGTGTATAGATGTATGTAAGGAAGGACTCGGAGGAGTCCTTATGCAAGAAGGAAGCGTAGTTTTCTATGAATATCAAAAATTGAATGAGCATGAAGTCAACTATGTGACCCATGATCTAGAGTTAGACACCATAGTCCACGCTTTGAAAATGTGGAGGCATTACCTCCTAGGTAGGAAATTTTTACTTATGACAAACCACTGTGGATTGCAGCACCTGTTTGACCAACCAAAACTCAATGCTAGACAAGCTAGGTGGATGGCCCTCCTTAGCGAGTTTGATTTCGAAATCAAACATATCAAAGGAAAGGAAAATAAGCTGGCCAATTCCCTTAGCAGAAGTATGAAAATAATTCACCTGGCACCGGTGAGCACTTGTGAGACGAATGTCAGGGAAAGATTCAGGAATGCACAAGAAACATATGCATTCTTCAAGATCGTGAACTCATACCTGGAGAAAGAACCCGCAGGGCTAAAGTATGAAGGATAACAGATGCTAGATGGAGGTCTGTTGACTTACCAAAACAGGCTATATATTCCAAGTTGTGACGACTTGAAGAGGTTCATAATGGATGAATTGCACAAGAGACCATACAACGGCCATCATGGCTATCAAACAATTATCACGACCACCGGGAAACAATTCTATTGGCCTGGATTGAAGAAATACACAGATGAGTATTTAGCTAAATGTCTATAATTCCAACAAGTTAAAGAACAACACCAGTACCCAGAAGGATTATTACAACCTCTACCAATCCGAGAATGGAAATGGGAGACCATCTCCATGGATTTCATCACCGGATTACCAACATCGGCCAGGGAGAATGATACCATCTTGGTAGTGGTGGATAAATTGAGCAAGTCCGCTCATTTAATTCTCGTCAAATCGACTTGCAAGGAAATATATATTGCCAACATATCCATGAAGGAGATATTCAGACTACATGGCATGCCTTAGGAGATCGTGTCTGACAGAGACACAAAATTTACTTCAAACTTTTGGAAATCCTTGATGGCTGGTCTGGAGACCAAATTATTGTTTATCACAACCTATAATCCTCAAACCAATGGACATATGGAAAGAGTGAACCAAATATTAGAAGACAAGCTAAGTATGCATGTAATGCATCAACCTAAAAAGTGGGAAGACTACCTGCCACTGGTGGAATTTTCCTACAACAACGGCTACTAGGAATCACTAAAGATGAGCCCTTTCAAAGTCCTCTATGGTAGGTCATGCAACACTCTAATCAGTTGGAGAAATCCTATGAATAGAATTACAATTAGACCCGACATGTTGAAATAAATGGAACAACAAGTGATTCGGATAAAGAAAAATCTGAAAATCACTCAGAATAGACAGAAAAGTTATGCCGACAAAAAGAGAACCCCCAAAGAATTCAAGACGAGAGACCACATCTATCTCAGAGTTAGGCCCAGGAAGAGTTCCCTGAGGATGGGAGCTTGTGCCAAGTTGGCACCTCGGTATTGTGGACCTTTTGAAGTTCTAGATAGAGTGGGAAATGTATCCTATAGGCTATCACTTCCTCCCATAGTAAAAGCACATAATGTTTTCCATGTTTTATTGCTGGAGAAATATGTACATGATTCTAATCATATAATTGACTGGTCTGTCATCCAGGTGGAACCAGAGGGAGAATTCATGCCAGAACCTCAATGCATACTAGACAGGAAGGAAACCCCACTCAAGAACCGAACCATTGCACAACTCAAGGTAGAGTGGAAACACTTTGGCCCAGATGAGCCCACATGGGAAATGGAGGATGCCATGAGAGAGGCATACCCATTTTTGTTCACTTTTGTACATACAAGACATGTTAATAGATAGAACATCGAGGATGATGTTCCTTTAAGGGGGAGGGAATTGAGACACCCTAGTTCCCCCAGTTTGTAAACATAACTATAAATGGCCAAAAGACTATGGAAAACCTTATATGTGTGAATATTGATTCGATGGACCTTTGTTTGAAAGGTAAATGAATATGAACCAAATTATTTACTAAGAAAATTGACAAGTGTTGCATGACTAATGGAAGGGGGGTGTACTTAGAAATACCATGAATGTTATACTAAGAAAGGGTGAAGGGGACTAGGAATGGTTGTGTTAACCTTCACCAAACCGGTGCTGACTAGATTTAATTGCTCAGGACCAGAACTGTCCTCTGACCTAGAAATGAATTAGAATCAGGTTGGTGGGTGGGAAGACCTCCTCAAGAGTTAATGAGGGATGGGGTGTGTAAGCACTCATCCGTAAGGCTTCCATACTTGATCGTTAACTGGGAATTTGGGCCACACATGACCCTGCTGAAAGAGGCAAGGAGGGAAGGCATGGTGGGCAAAGAGAGGGAAGGAGAACGTGCCTGTGAAGAGTGCAGAGATGAGAAATGAATCTAGTGGATTCAAGGAAGAATGGAAAACTAAGCGATCTGGACACAAGAAATGGAAGATAAGGTTATGATACAAGTTGATAAACGAGGATAGTCATCCTTTCTTGGTATTGTGTAAACCATTGCCAGGATCCTACGGGAAGAGGAGAGTAACCTCTGTCTCTATTGCGGCTAAGTGAGAAGAAAAGGTTGTGTTGCAAAGAATCATGGTATAGCTCGGGGGTGTCTAGTGGTAAATCCATTTGGAGTGACTAAGCCTACGGTTGGGTGGAAACGAGCACCCCTTCCAGTATTTGCTTCACATTGTCTAATTCTGATAAGTCTTTTCTCGGCTTTAAATTTTTGAGTTAGAATGATGAATGATTTCTTGGTTTTTACACATCTGTGTGTGTGTGTGTGTCTCTGTGTGTGTGTGTGTGTGTGTGTGTGTGTGTGTGTGTGTGTGTGTGTGTGTGTGTGTGTGCATGCATGTATGAACATCTCTGTGTGAAATGGCTATGCTATGGTCTAGATAGGAAAAATCGTGTAGATTGTAAACCACCCATCTAAAGAGAATACTTTCCCCTTACCCCCATTGTTGTGTGAATTTCCAAACCCACGTCCCTCACCCGTTCGGGGTGAGAACTCAGGAAAATAGTGATATGAAAATACTGAAAGGGAAAGGTTTTCCTTGTCTTAAGGACGGACGGATGAGATCCATACGGAAGGAGCCAAGGGTTGTCATGGTCCTTGGCTATGGGAAAACGAACGGGATTTAACCCCTCTAGCCCCTCAGATCCACAATTTCAGAGTTCGTGTATCGGGAGGATGATGGGTTGGTGCGACCAAAACCTTTGAAACCCAAAGTTACGAAGTTACGAAGTGACATGGGCCGTTGATCTATGGATCCTTCGGTACCCACCTTGTCCATTGGATCTACAAGTTCATAGTTCGTGCACAGGGAGAGAACGGATCTTGTTCATTGGATCTATGCGCAGAGGACCATAGCTATGAGATCTAGAGGAAAGTGCACGAGGACTAACCCTTTGAAAGTGCATAGGGTAGTGGACTTTTGTGAAGTCCCAAAGTTCCGAAGTTAATCGGAACTGTCCATCATCTGAGGACAGGTGGCAGCAAATCCAAAAGTTCAAGGATTTGAACCTCGGAAGATTTGCAAAAGCCGCAATAATCCTAGTCGTCCGTCGAGAAGGGACACATGGCAAGAGATTATCATTTCACTGACACGCAACTCGGAAAGTCAGATATAGGAGTTGTGAGAACTCACAAAGTTTGAGTTCACGATTTGATCGCAACCATCGATCAAAGGGAGGGAGTGGACCATTGATTGTCCAAGGAGATATCGGGGATCGGGAGAAGGGAGGTGAGTGGCCCTCCAACTTCACGAAACGCGAAGTCTCGACTCGCGATTCGGGAATAGTTCATCTAAGAAATTGGGTCATGGGAGATTGTGGACCATTGATCTGACATCGAGAGTTCGGATTTCGGGATTCTGAGAAAAGGAGATGGACTAATTTCCACCTTCACGATATGCGAAGTCCCGAAGCGCTTGAGGGTTGGGCCTTGAGTCATAAAAAGGGGTCACATGGATAGAGGTCAAGGAATGGAGCTAGCACTGGGCTAGTCTCTTAGTTCAGGATTTCAGGAGTCAGGTGAGTGAAGGTGGGTTCGTATGTGAATACCGGACGATAGCACTCACGAAGCACCTTTTAGTTAGGCTCGTGGTCACGGGTAGTGGTAATGTGAAGGAGGCTTGTGCCTGGTGCTTGTTCGCACGGGAGAAAGAAAATGAAATTTTAGAGGCTTTACACTATAGAAGCTCCAGAACAAGGGCGAGTGTGTTACAGTTAATCCTTACACTCATCCCTAATTTCTTAATCCAACGGCCAAGACTTAATCAAGAAATGAGTTGTATGGACACCTTTTACTCCACGACTTTGTCTATTATTCTTATGTTATCCTTCCACTGTATTTTGATCAATGGTTGACAGTGCACTCGACATCAGATCGACGGTTGATATCTCCTTCAAGTCTCCGGACTCTAGAGATTTCAAATCTCAAACCCCTTCTCTCCTCCAATCGTCAATCTTCTGGAGCTTACAATCCGCTGATGCGTGTCCCTTTCTAAATCAACAGTCGATATCCTTTCGCATCTATGGGATTCAGAATTATCAAGCCTCAAATTTCACGGTAGTATGATCAACGGTTGGAAATTCTCCTGAGGTGATCCTTCAGATCGGACAACTTATGTCTGCTTCGGGACTTTGGCGTTTGGGACTTCAGAGGTTTCGAATAAACGTTGCTCCATTTTCCTCTGGAGTGATCACCTATTGTGCAAGTCATCATTAGTGGAGACCGCCTACTGTCAGTTAACATTTCCACTTACACTATCCTTCCACTTTGGTAGATTGATGATCAGTAATGCTCCCGAAGTGATCTTTCAGATCAGACATCTTGTGTCCACTTTCAAACTCCGGCATTCGAGACTTCAGGAATTTGAGCAAGTGTTGGTGGTATATTTCCCAAAGAAAAACTCCCAGAGTGACGTAAGTTTCTTACGTCACTTTCTGACATGTCACAATCTGAGTAGTTTCCATGTGTCACTCTAATTCATGATTTGCACGTACCAAAAATGTCGATTCAGCTTGACACTTTTCGTTCTTTGATTTTGCCACGTGTCCTTGATGACATAGTCTACTGACATGGTCTTCCACACGTCCTTGCTGATGAGGTTCGCTGACGTGGATCTCCCACACTTCCTTGATGACGTGGTCTTCTAATCAACAACCTTGATCCAACGGTCCTCGTTCTGTCCTCCAAATCCGATGGTCCTTATTCACTTCAAATTTTCGAGCTCCGGGTATTTCAAATCTCAAACTGATGGAGCGTAACCTCCTTGCAAATTTAGATCCGAACTAAATGTTGTCCATCGATCATGACTTATATCGACGGCTTGATCTGTTAGCGTTACCACTCTTCTATCTTATCTTGTCCTTCCACTTTGAAATGATCTTACGACTGAAGGAAATTCGCATTTCGGGGATTTCAAATCTCAGACTTTCCAGAGCGTAAACTCCTCACTAGTTTAAACCCAAAACGAGTTATGTTCATTGATCAAGATCTTTAGATCGATGGTTCAATCTATCTATGATGCAGCACTGCTAACTTATCTTGTCCTTCCACTCAAAAGTGATCCAATGGTTGTGGATATTTATTGAAAAAGATCAATGGTCGACAATGATTGTGGAACTACAACTTGCGAGTGATTTAACTTGACACCCAAATTTCGTAATTTGAAGTTGTGCAATGTTTGGTGAGTCAACCAAAATCGATGATCTTTGAAGCTATAAGATAGGACGGTCCTGACTAATTGTGGTATTGGAACTAGCATGATATTTAATTCTCCATTTGATCTTCACAATTCATCCCTGTCGTTGATCTAGCGATTGTGCATTGACGGTCACGATTTAATCTAACTTAATTTGATCTTTTTTTGGATCAACCGTAGTCGTTGATCTCAAATTATATGAGATCTGATGATCTAGACCAATTGAGGGATTAGAACTAGTGAGTTATTTAATTATTCTTTCGCTCCCTACAATTTATCCATGTCGTTGATCTGGCTTGTAGATCCGACGGTCAGGATCCTCCAACGATCCTCAAGCCCACGGTCACTCATATGACCGTCGTCCGTTATATGAGATGATCACCACCATCAATTTCCTTGATCCGATGGCTGCTGAAACTTCTCACCTTTTCTTGTGCAATGGTTGACTTCTCAATTTTCCATTGATCCCGACAACACTTCTGCAATGCGCTCTTCCATATTAGCTTTGATCTCTACATTTTCTAACCCTCCTGATATTTTATCATAGGAACATGTTTGATCCTATTGTGATCAACAATAATCATGTACTACATTTTCCCTTCTAAGATTTTGATCTTCATGATGCTCGCTCTTCTTGTTCGCTATCATAGGAACATTGTTGATCCTATCGTGATCAATAATAATCTCGTACTACGTTTTCCCTTCTGAGATGTTGTTCTCCATACTGTTCACTCCTCCTCCTGTTCACTTACGTTTATGATCTCTGCATTTACTGACGTATTTCATTTTCCCTTCTGAGATTTTGATATCTTCATGTTGTTCGACATCTTCTACTAAGTGATGTGCTTGTTGACATCAATGACAATCTCATCTATGGTAATTCATCATTAAAAACATATCATCACATTGACTGTTGACATCAATGAAAATATGTCAGTCAATCTCCCCCTTTGTCATTGAGGGAAACATACTAACTTCATATACAAAAATCCCCCTGTGATGATGCTTTCCTCTTATGAAGTTTTGATTTTTTCTTATGAAGTTTTCTCTCCCCCTTTGACATCAATGGCAAAGGGTTTTTCCTCCTGTGGCGAAGCTCTGTATGTTACTGACCAGAATCTAAACTTGGGTAAATCATGTTATGCCTTCCATAAATGAATGTCTCCCCCTATCAATATTCTCTCTCTCTGCTTCTGACTACTCCCCCCCTTTGTTTTTGAAAAGGTAGTTCTTCCTGAGAAGGTTTATTCCCTTGTTAACTAAATTCTTATCTCAGTTGATTGTTATTTTTGTGTTTCAAATGAGTAGTCTTCTTGATATAAATTTTTGTAGTGATCGAGTCTTTTCAAGACTTAATCTAATTTCTTTCTTATTTTCTAACCAAAACTTCCCTTGAGTTTTTACTGATTGTTCTCCCCTTGTTATCTCTACAGGATGTCATGTACATGATTTTGTACATCAGAATGTTTCTTCTGTGAATGTTGTTGTCTTACTGGAACATTGCACAATTGTAGCTCATCTTATTCAAACAACTCTTGGATCTACCCATTGATTCTCATCAGTCTCTAACCAGATGTATCCGTCTTTATCCAAGATGCTTCTTTACTCTACATTGCTCTAAAGTTGTCTGAGACAACGTTATACTATGTTTGTCACATGACTGCAATTCTTTTTGCAGCAATTGAATTCACTCCTGTTCACTTGTTCAGTCTTTGCTATCCACTCCTGTTAGTGTCCTGATTTCATGAACTTTGTTTTCTGATCTACTATTACTGTAAATTCATTTTTCTTCCATTTTTCATTTACTCCTTTTGTTGTATTATATGAAGCATTTCTCATTGATTGTTTTCTTGAGTTCAAATAGTTATAGGCTTTGTGGCCATATCCATCACAACTGTAACATCTGATAGTGTAAAAATGTGCAGAAATATGTCCAACATGTTTGCAGTTCCAACATATTATACTGTTGTTGAACCTACCAACTTGTTTTCTTCCACGATGCCTACAATCTAAGGCTTTATGACCATATTCATTACAAGAAAAACAATAATTGTTAAAAACACTTTCATACCTTCTTTGATTCATCCATGAAGGTGTCTCTCTTCTGAACTTGCTTTGAGGTATATGAATAGCTTTTGGATGTCTTTCCTTGATATGATCTTCTAAATTTTGCAGCGTTGCTTTTATTCTTTGAACGTGAAGAACCTGAGTCACACCTGCTTTCACTTTTTACAAATGAAGGAGTTGTTTCAAACATGTCTTCATCCTTTACAAATGAAGGACCTATGTCAGATCCATTTTCATCCTTTACAACTGAAGGAACTGTGCTAGACCTATTTTCACCTTTTACAAATGAAGGACCTGCATCATATTTCTTAGGAGTACTGATTTCTTCCTTGTTGTATCCAAGACTGGATTTTTCATTTGGTGATCTCTGACTATCCAAGATCTCATCCAAGGTCATGGAGTTGTTCAAGAACTTGATTTGGGTGTTTGAATTCTCGACCTTCTTTCTAAGATTCACAACTTCTACTTCCAACTCATGACAAGATTCTTCCTTTTTGTCCATCTGGTTCCTTACTACCTCTTCTCTCCTTTTGGCTTCTTCAAGTTGAAATTTAAGATTGACATAGCTTTCCCTTAGTTCTTTTAGATATGCAAGGATTTTTCTCAGTTCATCATCTTCCTTATTTTCTTCTTTTTCTTGACTGATTTCATTTTTCAGTCTCTCGATTTCGTCTGTCTTTGCTTGACTGATTTCATTTTTTAGTCTCTCGATTTCCACTTCCTTTTCTTTTGTTAGATCAACAACTTTTGTTTTCAATCTTTTGATCTCTTCTTCTTTGTTTTCTAACTAAATCTTTTTCTCAGACATGATTTCTTCATTGTCTTTGAGATTTTCTTTTATTTCCATGATATGCTTCTGATTTCTAGGCTCATCATATTCCTTATCCTTTTCTTTTACTTGACTAATTTATTTCTTCAGCTTCTCGATCTCCTCTTCTTTCTCTTCTAACTGATTTTCCTACTCATATATTATCTTTTCACTGTCCTTGAGCATTTCATTTATTTCCAAGAGATTCTTTTGACTCTTTTCAAGAAATTATTTAGTGTAGTCATGAAGATAGCTATAATCTGATTCATTATGGTCATAGCAGTATTCACAGAGACTCCAATCAACCCTTTCTTTGGCCTTTGATAGTTTTTCTTCTTTACTTGCAGGAGAGGATTCAATATCACTGTTATTGTAATCAAAATATTGTGGAGAGTCCTTACCTTTATTGATGGTTGAGTCTTCATCTTCATCCTTGATAGGAATGTCTTTTGTGTCTTCACTTTTGATTTGATACATATTTTCTAACTTTAGCCATAAGTCCTTGGTGGACGTGCATATTCCTATGCTTTCCTTGACTGTATCTGATAATCCATTGAGAAGAATCTTCAATGCCACTTCATTGTTATTCCTTGATTTTATTTGGACTGTAATTTTGGATAAATTCTTTGATGTAGTTAAATCCCAGGGATTTCTTACTACTGAATTCCAAAATTCAGTTCCTTTTGACTTCAAATATTGTTTCATATTTTCTCTCCATGAGGAATAATATGTTCCATCAAATAAGGGAGCTTCAATTGCGCAGAGATCCATCTGTCCACCCATTTCTTCAGGATCTACCTTCCAGTGGTTAAATTGTGTTGAAGGAACTCCCTCTGATGCCAATTGTTGAGCACAACGCCCACACTAAGAGGGGGGGTGAATTAGTGTGTGGACTATTCTGACTTTTTCTTCTCACAGGTTAGCAGTTAAAACATATTTGAAAATATTAAGAACAATCAAATCATAATTACAATGGACATAGAGGCACCAGACATTTGTATAAGCTTTTGTATAATTGATATAAATATAATAATAGAATATATGTGAAAGAGGATTTTCTTAGCACCAACTAATTTGTTTCAGCACCAACTGAAGTAAGGAGCACCAACTCCTCAGAGAGAACCAACTCTTAAGAAATACCCAGCTTGTTGATAGAACCCAGTCTATCCAACTAGAGTTTACTCAACTCTAGTAGTAGTGATCCATTATAGAATCAACTCTATCTCATGATCAGAGATATATCATAAAACACTCATCACCACATTTCATCTTCTCTCTAAAATTCATGCCTTCTTCACTTTCTCTTTCCTCTAATCTCATCACCCAATCTTCACTTCTACATCTCTCTCTTATATTTGCACCGACCTCAGGTCCAGATCGACCTCTTCACTTCACAAGCCATGCTTCATTCACACACATTGTTTCAAGTGAACCAATCATGGTTGTATTTATATATTTGTTTATGCTCAAAACTTGTTTAAGTTATTGAGCTGACTTGTGAAATAACCAACTTGTTCATTAACAACTTTGGGGCCACCAGATCATCAATCTGGGTCTTCAACGTTGCACTTGGCATCCTCGTTCCTTTAACAAATCGATCATAGTCATGGATCGATTTCCTTCATTTTTGTGACAACAGAAATAGGCACTTCCTTCAAACCATGATCATATGATCAATGGAATAGAACCACGGGCTTAACAATTAAGAAAATTACATTCTTCCCTTTAAATGTTTTTACCATATGACCAATGGAAGTCGCCTCACGCTAGGTGAGACAAGATATTGAGCGTTTATCAATTCAACGATCACGATTCAACCTCCCAATGAAAAGGACGATTGTCGGCACTTCAGGTCTTTGCCCTTCGGGTCTTCATGACTTCCAACATTTAAAATCTCCTGAATACGATTTAGCCGAACAGATCGGATAGTTCACATTACATCTTGGAACCAAATCAATGGTTAGCTTTAATCCTTAGACTGATCCTTCATTTCTTAATCGAATGGCCATGACTTAATCAAGCAATGATTTGTATGGCCACCTTTTACTCCATGACTTAGTCTATTATGCTTATGCTATCCTTCCACTGTATTTTGATCAACTGTTGATAGTACACCCGAAATTAGATTGACAGACGATATCTCCTTCGGGTCTCCAGACTCTGGAGATTTCAAATCTCAAACCCCTTCTCTCCTCCGAATGTCAATCTTCCGGAGGTTACAATCCACTAACGCATTTCCCTTTCTCAATAAACGGTCGAGATCCTTTCTCATCTCCAGGCTTTAGAATTATCAAGCCTCAACTTTCATGGTAGTATGATCAATGGTTGGGAATGCTCCTGAGGCGATCCTTCAGATCAAACAACTTATTTTCGCTTCGGGACTTTGGCGTTCAGGAATTCAGAGGTTTCAAATAAACGCTGCTCCATTTTCCTCCGAATTGATCACCTTTTGTGTAAGTCATCAATGGTGGATACCGCTTGCTATCGGCTAACGTTTTCACTTACACTATCCTTCCACTGTGGTAGATCGACGATTAGGAATGCTCCCTAAGTGATATTTCAGATCAGACGTCTTGTGTCCACTTCGGGACTCCGACATTCAGGACTTCGAGACTTTGGGCAAGTGCTGGTGGTATATTTCCTAAAGAAAAACTCTCGGAGTGACGTAAGTTGCTTACGTCACTTGCTGAAATGTCATGAGTCGAGTAGTTGCCACGTGTCACTTTGAATCATGATTTTCACGTACCATAAATGTCAATTCAGCTTGACACTTGTCGTTCTCTTACTGTTCCATGTGTCCTTGTTGACATAGACTGCTGACATGGTCTTCCACACATCCTTGTTGACGAGGTTCACTAACGTGGATCTCCCACACGTCCTTGTTGACATGGTCTGTTGATCAACAACCCTTATCCAACAGTCCTCATTGTGTCCTCCAAATCCAATGGTCCTTATTCACTTTGTATTTTTGAGCTCTGGGTATTTCAAATATCAAACTGAAGGAGTGTAACCTCCTCGCAACTTTAGATCCAAACTAAATGTTGTTCATCGATGATGACTTAGATCGACTGCTCAATTTGTCAGTGTTACCTCTCTTCTAGATTATCCTGTCCTTCCACTTTGAAATGATCCAACGGCTGATGAAAATTCACATTTCATGGATTTCAAATCTTAGACTTTCCGGAGCGTAAACTCCTCACTACTTTAAACCCAAAACGAGTTATGTTCGTTGATCAGGATATTTCGATTGACGGTTCGATCTGTCTGCGATGCAACACTGCTAACTTATCCTGTCCTTCCAGTCAAAAGTGATCCAATGGTTGTGCATATTTCTCGAAGCGGATCAACGGTCGACGATGATTGTGGAACTACAACTTGCGAGTGATTTAACTCAACACAAAAATTTCGTAATTTTAATTTGTGCGTTGTTTTGTGAGTCAACCACAATTGTTGATCTTCGAAGCTATAATATTGGATGGTCCTGACTAATTACAAGATTGGAACAAGCGTGATATTTAATTCTCCATTCGATCTTCGTAATTCATCCATGTCATTGATCTAGTGATTGCGCATCTGACGGTCACGATTTAATATGACTTAATTTGATCGTTTGTTGGATCAACCGCATTCGTAGATCTCAGAGTCTATGAGATCTGACGATCTAGACCAATTGTGAGATTAGAACTAGCGATTTATTTAATTCTTCTTTCACTCCCCACAATTTATCCCTATCGTTGATCTAGCTTGCAGATCCAATGGTCACAATCCTCCAATGATCCTCAAGCCCACGGTCACTCATATGACCATCATCCGTTATATGAGATGATCACCACCATCAATTTCTTTGATCGAATGGCTATTGAAACTTCTCACCTTTTCCTGTGCAAGGGTTGACTTCTCAATTTTCCATTGATCCCGATGACACTTCTGCAATGCACTCTTCCATATGATCTTTGATCTCTACATTTTCTAACCCTCCTGAGCTTTTATCATAGGAACATTGTTGATCCTATCGTAATCAACAATAATCACGTACTATGTTTTCCCTTATGAGATTTTGATCTTCATGTTGCTTGCTCTTCCTGTTCACTATCATAGGAACATTGTTGATCCTATCGTGATCAATTATAATCTCATACTGTGTTTTCCCTTTTGAGTGTTTGGTCTTCATACTGTTCGCTCCTCCTCCTAAGCTTATGTTTTTTATCTTTTCATTTACTAACGTACTATGTTTTCCCTTCTGAGATTTTGATGTCTGCATAGTGTTCGACATCTTCTGCTAATTGATGTGCTTGTTGACATCAATGAAAATCTCATCTGTGGTAATTCATCATTGACAACAGATCATCACATTGACTGTTGACATCAATGACAATATGTCCATCAATAAAAACTCACCACTTGCATTTTCATCAGTAAACTACTCACTCACCTACATTATGTTTGGTTGCAAACTAATCAACACCCAACGAAAAAATCACCTGCACACTCTCTTGGAAGTAGTGTGAACTAAAGATTGCTCAATTACACCTCTTATTAGGTATGTGGACTGAATATTCTTAAGTTGTTTTATTTTATTTTTTTCTTTCAATGTTTTTAACCTTAGCAACTATTTGAAACCGTAGCCATTGTATGAAGAAAAATATTCTTTTTTGTTGGAAAATTGTTGTCATTGATGTCAAAGATAGGGGGAGATTGTTAAATCCAAAGAGAAGATCAAGGAAGAAGTCAAATTTTATAACCATGCCAACAAAGACACGAAATGTTTCTTAATTTTGTACAAAGTTATGAGGAGGATGAGATGACCTTGCAAATAGAGGAATGAGATCGAGTTTTGTGGTAGAGTGAACACAATTTGTTGAAGCTCGATGGCACAGAGGAAGCTCGGGCATGTGTTGAAGTTCCGAGAATCAATGAGCCTATTAAGGGAGGTCTTGGTGGTTCAGTCAAAGCAAATATGAGAAAAGACAATATCGAAAATGCACAAGGAAAAATTATTTTGATGGGTTTTTAATGAAACAGTAAAGTAACATAGTTTGAATGTGAATGGAAGAGCCACAAAACCTTGTGCAAAGAGTTAACTTTTATGTTGTCGGACCTAGTATGTAGGATACCAGAATACCAAATATTTTTTTCAAAATGCATTGATAAATTTCTGGGGGCACGGTGGTGAGGCCCAGCATACCAGAGATCGGGAGATCAGACCAATGTGAGTGCACAAAGAAATGGTGAGCCTAGTGGGTCGATGGGTCGATCACCTAGTGGTCGATGCCACATTAAAGTCATGTTAGTGCTACATGGAGGCCACGTCATCCACCACACCAGTACCATAATATAATCCAAGTCGGTATGGTTGTCCACAAGGAGGCCACGTCATATTGGATATCGGATCAGGGTAAATAGTTGAAATATAGTGTTAACATTTTTTGGGCTCGGTGGCACGATAGACCCGGTGGTTGTAACAAAAAGTGAAAAGGATCCATACTAGATTGGAAGAGTGGCATGTCAATGTATAGTTGAAGGCCTAGTGCCTCGATGGACCTGGTGGGTCAATCACCCAGTAGACTCGGTGGATGGCACACATAGAGACAAGGTGTTATACTAGATCAGAAGAGTGGAGTGTGAGTGCATATTTGAAGGCTTGGTGCCTCGGTGGACCTGGTGGGCCGATCGCTCGATGACATGGTGGATGGAACATAATGTGACAAGGTTCCATACTAGATAAGGAGGAATGGTGAAGATGTAGTGTTGAAGGATCAGTCGGCCAATTGTCGAGAAGGTTGGTGATGAGGAAATTCATGTGGAGCAAGGCGATTGGGTTTGTCAAGACAAGATTTCATAATCAGATTAGGGCAGAAGAGTGAAATTGAAATATTGAAGCCCCAAGTGCCTAGTGGCTAATTTCGATTTTAACATTGTACAATATTTACTACAAAAAAATTTTCAGTAAAAGAACAAAAAAGATAAAATGGCAAATACAAACATTACATAGATATTTTTCCCCTGGAAACCCAAATCGGGAAAACCAACATATTCTATATTAATTCACAGTGATACATTGCTTAGAATACAGTATACATATAGGATCCAATGGCATCCAAAAACCTAACCCAATGACTTGGATTAGTCAACAACCCTAAATCCTTAACCATAAATAGAAAACCATTGGCAAAAAACCATGTGCCGAAAAACCGCTAAAAAATGCAACACGTTTCTCGAGGAAATCAAAATTCTCGAGGGCGCTATACCTAAACCCCTGCATGCCCAGTGAAATGAAAACACTACTACTCATGCAAATAATATAACACATACCCAACATTCTCCCACTTGTTTTTTTCTTTGCATACAGGGGGTTATAGGGATGCACAGTCAACAATCCAAGGCAGAAATGGCCATGGATCCTCTACACCAAGAGAACTTCTCAGTGCTCACAAATTTTATTAATGAATCTGTAACATTCTTCAAAGTGTCCGCCTTCATCAGCAATACCTTCTTTTCTTCAACCATGTCTCTCACAAAGTGATAGTGAATATCAATATGCTTTGTCTTTGAATGATAAGTTGGGTTCTTCACCAGAAAAATTGCACTCTGACTATAACAATATATCCTTACAGCTTGATGTACCAACCCAATACCTGAACACAATATTTGTAACCATATTTTTCCTTACTTGCATGAGTGGCTTCCATGTATTCATATTCTGTAGTTGAAAGTTCCACTACAGCCTGTATTTTTCTCATCCAACTTATTGCTCCTCCAAACAGGTTAAACACATACCCACTTGTAGAGATTCTACGATCCAGATCTCCAACCTAGTCTGCATCCAAAAAGACATGTATATCCACCACTCTGTCCAATATCAGTCTTCCTTCGTAGCACAATCCATAGCTAGTAGTGCCACGCAAATACCTTAAAACCCTTTTTACTGTTGTTCAATTCTCCTTCCCTGGTTTTGACATATACCTTCTCAAAACCCCCACTGCATGTGCAATGTCCGGTCTAGTACAGACCATTGCATACATCAAACTTCCAACTTCACTCACATATGGAACATGATACATGTCCTCCTCCTCTTCTTGTGTCTTGGGACACTAATCCGCATATAAATTTACACCAACAGGAATAGGAACCTTGATCAGTTTACATTCCTGCATATTAAACCTTTGCAATATTGTCTCGACATATTTTCTCTGATTTAACCAAAGTTTCCTATTTTTTTTATCTCTTTTAATTTCCATGCCCAAAATTAAATTTGAAGCACCAAGATCCTTCATGTCAAATTTAGAGGACAACTGAGTTTTCACATCCTAGATAATCTCATTGTTGTTTCCTATCAACAACATGTCATCCACATACAAGACCAAGTAAATCAAATGATCACCAATTAATTTAAAATACACACAGTGATCCTCTTTGCTTCTTGTGAACTTTGAATCCAAGTCCCAACATATAAGTATCAAATTTTTGATACCACATCCTTGGTGATTGTTTTAAACCATACAGGGACTTTTTCAGCTTGCATACCAACTCCTTCTTTCCCTTCACATCAAATCCTTATGGCTGCTTCATATAGATTTCTTCTACCAAATCCCCATGTAAAAATGTTGTCTTCACATCCATCTATTCTACTTCAAAATCAAATTCAGTAGCAACATATAACATAAATCTTATAGAGGTTAACTTGGAAACAGGAGAAAATATCTCACCAAAATCAATTCCCTCAACTTGGGATTAACCCTTTGCTACTAACCGAGCTTTGTATTTCTCCACTTTTCCTTCTGCATTCATCTTCTTTTTTAAATACCCATTTTTTTCCAATGGGATTTCTTCCAGTAGGAAAATCTACTATATCCAAAGCCTCGGTCTTATCCAAGGATGCCATTTCTTCGTCCATGGCCTTTTCCAGATATTTCCATCCTTTAAATCCACTACCTCTCTGATAGTTGTAGGATCATCATCAGTAATAGACAAAGCAAAATTTGAATGGAAATAAAATGGAGTATACCTTTCTGGTAGCCTTCTTTCTCAAACCGATCTCCTCAATACTAGAGTATGAGGATCTTCTTCTTCTAATTCTTGTTCTTCTGTAGAGTCTTGTTCATCATCCTTTAAATCAAACTATATTTTCTATAGTTCTTCCTTACTTGGTAGGACTTCCTATTTAACAACATCCTTCATTTCTCTAAATACCACATCTCAACTATACACTACCTTCTTAGTTTCTGGGTTCCAAAGATTATATCCTTTGAGACCATCATTATATCCAATAAAGATACATGTTTCAGCCTTCTTATCTAGCTTACTCATGTTTTCCTTTGAAACATGAACATATGCATCACATCCAAATACCTTGATATGTGCGAGAGAAGGTTTCTTACCGGTCCATACCTCTTGTGGAGTCTTGTCATCCAGCGCTAATGAGGGTGATATGTTGACCAGGTAACATGCAGTACCCATTGCCTCTGCCCAGAATTCTTGCCCTAACCCAACACCATTGTGCATGCACCTTTCTTTTTCCATCAGTGTCTTTTTCATCCTTTCTGCAACTCCATTCTGCTGAGGTGTATATGGAGTAGTCTTCTACCTTGCTATACCACACTTCGTATAGAATTATTCAAATTCATTCCTACAAAACTCTCAGCCATTATATGTCCTCAACACCTTAATTCTTCTCTCTTTTTTGTTCTCAACAAGAGCCTTGAACTCTTTAAACCTGTAAAATACTTCATATTTATTCTTGAGGAAATATATCCAAGTATTCCTCAAGAAGTCATCTATAAATGAGACATAGTACACAAATTTTCCCAATGATCATGGGACTGACACAGGTCAAAAAACATCACTGTGAACTAGTTGTAAAATTTATTCCACCCTCTTTGCACTAGAGGGGAATGTTACCCAATTCTTCTTCCCATTTACACAATGTTCACAGAAATCAAAATCTAGAGAGAAGTTAGACATACCTTCAACCATACCTTTACCATGTAGTAGTTGAAGACCCTTCTCTCCGATATGCCCCAGTCTTTGATGCCACGGCATAATCTTTTCTCTGGAGACTGTAGGAGTTCTTTCTTCTTCAACTCCAATATCAGGAACAATTGAACTATTACACCCATCACTAATAGTGCTTCCTTGCAGCTTATTCTGAGTTCCAAACCAAACTCCCTTCAACAACACCATAGCTCCTCGAACCATCCTGCAGGTTTCCTTTTCAAATATTGTTTTTACCCCTGCATCATCCATTTTTCTTACAGAAATCAAATTTTTGGCCAAACATGGGATGTGCAGAACACCAGGCAGCGTTCTAATCCTTCCATCTATGAGCTTCAACTTGATTTTTCCTCGTCCTATGATTCTGGTTGTCGAATCATCACCTAGGAAAATATTACCTCCATCATACCTTTCATATTCACATAACCACTCCCTGTGTGGAGTCATATGAAAGGATGCACCTAATTCAACCAACCATGCCTCATGATCTGTATGTGTGCTTGAAGAATCCAAGTACATATCCCCTCCTTCTTCCTTGGAGGCCTCTTCCTTTGTAGAAGGATATTATTCAAATCCCTTCTTTTTCTCAACTTTGGATCTACATTGCTTCTTGTAGTTCCCTTCTTTTCCACATTTCCAACATACCTTTACAAAATTTCTTGGAGATTTAGATCTACCCTTAGACTTAGATCGCCCACTTGATAACTTAGATCTATTTCTTTCCTGGGAACGTCCTCTTGAAAATAATGCATTTGTGCTATGTCCTTCCATATTCTTCCATCTAATCTCCTCTGAAAACAAGGATAAGACCACTTCATCAAACTTCAAGGAAGTTGTATTACTACCTATGGCCACAACCAGACTATCCCATGAGTCTGGTAAAGAAAACAGTAAACCCATACATTTATCTTCATCTAAAATTTTAATCTTAACAGATACTAATTGACTTACCACAGTATTGAAGGCGTTCAAATGCTCTTCCACCAAGTCTCCATCTCTCATCCTCATGTTATACAACTTCTTTCTCAAGAATAGTTTATTTACTAGGGACATAGAATAATAAAACTTCCCCAACTTATCCCATAAATCCTTGGTTGTAGCTTCCTCTGACACATTCGGTAATATTGAATCTGAGAGTCACAGTTGGATTGTGCTCTTTCCCTTTCGATCCAAATTTTTCCAATCATCTGATGAAGTTATTGTAGGTGTAGTATCCACTAATATCTACCCACCAATAGATCTTCCATCTTGAGCTTCCATGGCTCAAAAATTTTCCCATTAAACTTCTCGATCTCCATTTTTTAATTGCTCGCCATTTATTTTCACCTGAAAAATCAATACCACAAATATCCCACTGTAACAAAGCTTATCACAATCCCAAGCCAAACCATTGACCACAAAGGTATCCCCCTGAAGCCAACAAAGCTCTGATACCAAATGTAGATTTTAACCTTGTGCAATATTTACAGCAAACAAATTTTCAGTAAAATAACAAAAAATATGCAATGGCAAATACAAATATTACACAAAGATTTTTCCCCTGGAAACCCAAACCGGAAAAACCAACATATTTTATATTCATTCATAGTGATACATTTTGTACAATACAATATACATATAGGATTTAGTGGCATCCAAAACCCCAACCCAATGACCTAAATTAGTCAACAACCCTAATTCCTTAACCAGAAATACAAAACCATTGGAAAAAAACCATGTGCCGAAAAACCACCAAAAAATGTGACATGTTTCCCAAGGAAAAAAAATTCTCAGGGTGTTTCCCCTACACCCCCCTCAAACCCCTTTGCACGCTTAATGCAACACAGACACTACTACTCGTGCAAAGAATATAACACATAGCCAACATCCAATGCCACGATAGAAGCCATGTCAATGCCACATGTTAGGCCTCGAACTTGTGTCAGCTAAACATAGTGATTGAGCAGATTTGGAGGACATGATGACATCAACAGTCACGTATTGGTGCCACATCATCCAATACATGGGGAAGGATTCCATGTGGATATCACATCATCTGCCACATCATCAGATTGAGAATCAGAAGATTAGAGGAGCATTGAATGTGTTTAAATCTTCTAGGGGCCCAGTATCCTAGTAGACTAGTGATCCCAATGGTTCGATCGCCAAGTGGCATACTAGATCAGAGAAAAGGTGTGAAGGTGAGACATTGAATCCCCTGGGGCCCGGTGGGATGGTGCCCTGATAACCTAGTGATTTGGAAATAGAAACGTGTGTTTGGGATAATCATCACCATCCATTGATCAACGACTAAGATTGGATCAAAGTACAGGTGAGGAGTTGAAGGAATGATCTTGCATTGTTGAGGGTCCAATGGCCTGATGAGCCCAGTAGGCCCCGTATACCAAATCAGGGTGAAAAGTTAAAAATGCATGGTTGAACGCATGAGGTTGAGATTGTAATGATCAATTACAAATCGACGGATGAGATTGAATCAAGGACCATATCGGATGGATGTTGAGTGTTGAGGCTTGTGATGTGTGCGCAAGAGCCCGGTGGTTGAGTTAACTTTTTTTGGGGGACGTGAATAGATCTACAGTCATGAATTAACCTTGGACACATCCGATGGTTGTTGAGAAGTAAGGGCATGTAAATAGATCGTAGAATAAATTGGAGGAGATCAGGACCAGTTTCAAAGGATTTTTTCAGCCTAGTTTTGAGGAAGATTCAAAGTATTTAGAGCCGGCCTCTTGAGCATTTTTTTTATGTGGACAAATCTGTGGGATTATTGAGTGTATATATAACAATGGATGAAACCCTTTGAGCATTTTAGAGTGAGAAGAATTAGGATGAGGAAGTGAATCTCTAAGGCTCTAAGTTCCAAGGATGCAAGAGAATGAAAGAGAGGAGAATGTAATTGTCTAAGAGTGGTTGGGAGGTGTGTAACACACCCACTATCAAAATTTTAAAAATTTCGGATTAATCTCCCTCAAGTGAGAAATCTCCAGAAAACCGGCATTTGCGAAATACCAACCCCTGGTGAAATATCGGGATTCGGGGTTTCTAATGTCAAACTCATTCACCCCTATGACTCGCGTTCCTCCGAATTCCGATGCGCTCCTCACGCATTAGCTTCCTAGGCCAAGCCTGTGGTTCACTGCCTTTACGGCCGTGGTCTTACCTCCTTTCGGGGCAACTCCTATCGGGGTTTCAGGTTTCCTGAGGTCGCAATTCACGAGTCCTCGGAACTCGTGATTCTCCGATCCCCGATATGCCCCTAATGCTTTAGCCCTCTAGGCTAGCTCTGTCCTCATGTGACCTTCTACCATATGTCCATCACTCTATAACTACCCATCGGGGTTTCGGGGTTTATGATGTCGCGATGCACA
>ML797597.1:238189-265769 GCA_009831015.1 Picea engelmannii | reverse complement strand
CACACATGGATAGACAAGAAGGTTTCTCTACAAACAGAGCTCCATTATTTGATGGATCAAATTATGCATAATGTAGAATAAAAATAAGAACTTTTTTTATGGCACTTGGGTGTGACATTTCGAGTTCGGTTAAGAATGGCTACATGACTCCAACAACTCCACATGTAGATACAACTGGAAAGAGGCTCGGTGAAAATAACTCTAAGGCCATGAGTGCAATTCTTAATGGTTTGGAAGATTCAAAATTTGTCAAATTCATGTATTTTGCTTCAGCAAAAGAGATGTGGGACAAGTTGTAGAAAATATATGAAGGGGATGACAAGGTCAAGAAGGAAAAATTACAAACCCATAGAAGACAATTTGAGACCCTTAAATGAATGAAGAAGAGAGCATTGTAGCCTATTTTCTTTGTGTGGATGATATTGTCAATGCTATCATAGGATTGTGTAAAAAGTGCTTATATCACTTCCCTCAAGATTTAATCCCAAGATATATGTCATTGAAGAAATAAAGAACCTAGACAATCTGGAAATGGATGAGTTGCATGGAATCCTCATTGCATATGAATGAGGATAGAAAAGGATAATCCATCAAATCCATCAAGGAAGAAAGCAACCTTCAAGGAACCAAAGAAGATAGAGACAAAATAATACAAAATGAATGACAACTTAGATAGTGAATCAAATGCAGAAGAAGCTAGCTTTGTCATAAACCTTAGAGGAATAGAAAAATACAAAGGTAAGCTTCCCTTCAAATGCCTTAATTCTGAAGAAGTAGGACACTTTGCTACTAAATTTCCTTATGCAAAGAACATAAATAGAAATGAAAAAGAATATTCCAGTTTCAAAAAGTACAAGAAGGGAAAGATTGAAAAGAGGAGAAAGTTTAATAGACAAAAGAAGAATATATCCACCAATGAGGACAATGTTGACGATTAAAATTGCAACGATTTTTTTTCTCCCGCAAAGTATTGCTAAGGCCTATTATTATAAGCTAGCAATATAAATAATACTAGTAGGTGGGACCCCTTTATAGATTGGGAGATAATATCTGGCTCTTATTTGATGTTCCTGCCACTATTCGACACTGTTTACATGGTTGATGAGATCTTGTTTTTATTGGCGATGGATAGGGATTATTATGTGTTGGTTCTAATTGTGACAATTGGATGATGGATTAGGCATGTTATGTGTTTTTCTATTTCTCTAGGCTCAAATTTTATGTTACAACGACCTATGTTGTCCATTGTTATCATTGCTATATGTTCTTGGATCCATTATTGGGACACTTGCACAAGAGACAAGTTAGTAATAATATATAAGAGCAGTGGGAAAGAAATAAAAGTGATGTAACAAAATGCAAAAGGAAGGAATTAAACTATGTTAATATACTACTCTACATGCATTGAAGTTGAAATGACCGTTGATGATCCTAGCTAATAAGTTAATAGATATGCAATTTGATTGAGTTATATGAAACATGGTTGATTTATGTTACGGCATAATTTGGAAAAGGATAAATGTGATATGGGTCGTGCTATTGGTAATTAGTGGGTGATGGTTTCGATACATGGTTTAATTGAATGAGTTAATGGGAAGCTTGTTGGAGTGTACTGAGAAATTAATTGACTGGGGGTGGAGGCAACGTGCTTTTACTGCACGTCACCCTTACTCCTTCCACTGGCTACCACCCTAGTCGGGCTATTATTCAACCATGTTTGTTGTGGTTAGGCTCCAACTTTCAAGCAGAAGAAGAACCGCTCGGCCAACTCGCGCTTTAAGTTGCTTTTGGTTACAAGTATGCCTTTTTTCCATCCATGAATATTCTCTGGTTATGAAATAGATATTGGCTCAGAATGTATGGATATTTTCTTTCCTTAAGTATGGAAACTGTGTAAATTTGTGATATTTTTCTGGAATGAATCGTCGGTGGTTTTCATTGCAAATAATGTTTGAAGTCATAGTGTTATTGGTCATCCTGAGTGTTAGCAGCCACAAAGGCTCTCTATCGTCCTTGCTGGTTTTAGTTGGAGGGTTTCATTTGGTTTAGAATTTTTGGTTGTCTCCACGCATTCATATCACCATACCCGGTCTTTTGTTGTTATGGGGTTTACTGGTTTGAACGCCTTGCGTCACTGCGCATTGTTTCACTTGGGTATGGTTTGTTCATGCTACTAATGGTTGCGCAGTGAGTTATATTGTTTTTCCTCGGCTGTGTTATATCTCAGCATTATTACTTGGTAGAATGGAAAAATCATGAGGTTTTTAACCTATGTGTTCTAAGTGTTGTTACAGGACCAGAATGGAACCTTGCTCCCCTATCCATAGTCTCTCCTATCACATGAATTATCACCCTGTTTGTGAAGTTAATTGTGGTATACCCTGTGTGTGAACCATTGGTCTCATAGGTTCTCACCTGATGATGGGAGTCGACTTCAGGCCTCCTTGTGTTGGTCCACAGAGAAAACCCTTGTTTTCTCAAAGCCCGGGTTTTGGTAGAGGAAACCATTATGGTCGTCAAGTAGACTGTTGGTTGTTATGAGTAGTTGGTGTATTGTCAACATTGCTCAATTTCTGGCTCGTCTCTGTTGATTGTGTTGACAGTGGTGTTGGTTTTGGTATTTAGTCACTGCATTGGTTATTATGACAATCAAATTGAATAACTCAGCATGGTAATTGGTTTATTGGAGAATTGGTTTGAATGCACAGTCGGTGTCTCTTACATTACAATTGTTGAATTGTTAACCCAACATTAGTTTACAATTGGTTAATACACAGCGATTCTTTGTGCGTGATGTGTGGGTATGTGTGGCATTCCTACAGCATGTTAAGTTGACTTAATGATTGTTGTGACTATGTATTTTAAATTATTGATGGAGTATTGCAATCATGGTGATTATGACACAACCAACCATTGTATTTGTTATTGATATTATTTGATTGTGTCATCAGAGAGGGTCGTGAAATTTTAAACATGGCTTGGTTGCAATCTGATCAATTTATGTTATGAGATCAGGTATATTGTTGCTACCTCATTGTATTGGATTGATAGCCCAACATTGTGAATGTTTAGAGTCAAAGAAAATTGGACATGTACAGTCAAAGAAATACTCTTGTGTTTTGTCGAATAGTCTGTGTATTCTACATCATATCATGAGTTGAATTGGTGATTGGTGACTATGTGTTTAAATGCCAAACCAAGATCTTTGCAATTTAGATATGGATCATTGTGTTGACTGTCCACTATGCATGTTTAATGAGTATCATGCATTTTAATAGTGATAGGCACGGGTGTTGTGGTAGTATCTCGTTACAACTTAATTGTATATGGAATTGAGGGGTTAAATTAGACATGCTTTCTATGTCTGTGTTGATGAAGTGGTTGATTTTTTATGTTGAACAGAGTGGAATTAAGTGACTGTTTTTTTTTCTAGTTGTGAATTGTTTTAAAATATTAAATGGATAAATGAGAGGAACATAACTCCTCTACAGGTTGTTGTGGAATAAATGTTGTCTTGTTTTAATGACAATGTGTCATAGATTGACCGTGAACAGTGAGAAAGTTGATGCTCAGAATTGTTTAAATTTTACACAGTAGTTGTTCTTTTGGCACAATGATCATTTTGGTTGGTGTTGGATCTTTTACGTCGAGGTGGAATGATTTTATGGATTACTTAAATAATTTTATGAACAATACCCGCTCTCTTTCCCAACCTTTATTTCTCTTTTCGCTAATTACAACCCCCTCTCCTTCCCACATCCATTTTTCACTCCCTATTCTAAAATATAATTACAGTCAAGTAGAATTATGTATTGAAGCAATTTTGAAGTCGCAGTTTCTTGGTTGGATCACAGTGATATTTTCTTTGGTTTGCATTACAGTTGATTGTGTGTTGTCTTTGAGCAGTAACCGTGGTTCTTTTCCCTCTCATTATATCATGTTTCACTCAATACAAACCCCTCGCATATCCCAGGACCTTTTGTTCATCCCCTGCTCATTGACAACAATTAAACAATTTATATGGATTGGATTGCATGAGTCTAATATGTTGCTGAGCCATAGTATATTTCATATTTTTAAGGATTTGTCATGTATGGTTGTAACAGAATATTTTCTAATCAATTGTGCATGCAGGAATGATCTTCTTTAACCGAGGTATCCATGGAAGAGGCAACCGAGGGAGAGGTAATTGGAACAGAGGCCCAAGAAGGCCAATATTCTCCATACACTTTGATGCTGACTCACAAGAGTTAGGCCAGTTGTTTCAGGCCAAATTTTTCAATTAGATTGGGCAAGGAGTGGTCCAACCTAGGCATGAAAGGCCTCCTTTCCAAGCTCCACAATCCCCTGGTATTCTCGTGCCCCCTCATGTGTCATTGCAACCTGAGTTTCCCGAAAATGATGGATGGCAAGAGATTGTCAACCCGGCAGTATCCCAACATCATGGCTGGCCCAATTTGCCCTTACTTACTCCCCGACCTGTTAACCAGATTCCCAAGCTGCACTTGTCCACTCACCAATTCAATCCTCCCATGCTAGCAAAATGTTGAAAACTGAGTTCCACCATGCCCTTGACAAAGGAAAAGCTATTGCTACCCCTTCCTCACCCTTGAATGGCTCTGATAAATATGTGTCTTCCCGGATGCATTTGAGGAATGATTGTCCACACGTGATCAGCGAGATTAGACCTAAAGGCTCAATGCAGCCAAAGGCAAATTTAGAAAAATCAAAGGGTGACAACAACAATCAAGGAAATATTGCATCTCGGAGTAGGAAATATGGTTTTTAAGTTTTTATGTTATTTATTGTTGATGACAATTGACTTCGGAAGTTTTGGACAACATGTTTTCTTTGGATATATGAGTAATATATTTTTTTAAAGTAATTTGAAATATAAATGAGCTAAATTGTCAAATGTTAATGGGATGATGGGAGTTACAAGGAGGGGTGTTTTTCTTAATTAACTAGTTATGTTATGATTGTTAAGAGATAAAGGGAGTCACAAGCGGTCCCACCTACTATTTATTGTTTATTTATAACCCTTATTATGATTATTACTTTTCCCCCTAACTAAAAATTTGGTTGAGTCTTTAGTTAACTTAACTAATGAGGTAGTTCAACTACTTCAACCAATTCTAATTTGCTTAAAGGCAAAAGGAAAGGGAGGAACAAGAGGAGGATACAAGGAGAAGTATACTAAGGTTTTCTCTTTGAGTTCATGTTGAGATAGTTCATTTTTCATTCATTCCTTAATTTATCACAAGCCTAATTATTTTTTATGATAGAAGGGTCTTATTGTACACAACAACATTTAGGGTTGAATTACATCATTCAAACACTTGTTTTTTTTTATAGGTGTTGATCTATCTTTGATAGTCTGTGTAGACTTGTCTGTTTGTGAATTAGTTTTCATGACTGACAAAGGCTATTGTGCAAAGTCGAGTGGTAAACAATCTGTGGCAAGTTGATCCAGCTTTTAGAGTTTGGTTTTGATTTTCTGTCAGAGGCCCTTTTGTATGTTCCATCAAGGATGTCTAAGTTTGACTTTGGTCCGAAATTTTTGTATGAGATTTTGTAAAGAGAATGACTCTTTGGTGAATTGGAATGAAATAAAGGATTTCTTTATGTCTCATATGTCTTGATTATCATCTTGGTGTCTTACTTCTATCTTTACACTTAATTTCAGCAACTATTATATTCAGAAAATCATATTAAAATGAGTTTTCCATTAATCTTTTATTTGTGAAAAAGACTAGCCTAAGAACTCGTAATTGATATTTGTGAGTTAGGATTTTATTTTTGATGGCTATAAACCTAGGGTGACATTCCCGTCTATTTTTCTTTAGCCAAGAAGAATCTGAAAATGCTTGAGTAAGATCATTTCATATCTTTTCCTCAACATTTATTTGGTGACCATACTGGGGAGATCTTCGATATCTCTCTGGTTAATTTTTATACTCGATTTTCATTGATAGATCTATTTTTCTAATAATGATTCCTTTACTGTTTTATTTCCTAATGATTGTGCCTGTTGCAAGGAAGCCCAATATTGAGCCCTGTCTTCAAGATCAGACCAACATTGTTTTGAACCTGTTTAATACCATTTTAGACATTGCCAATACTCATGCTGAGCTTAATCATTCATGGCCAACAATTGAACGAGATATTAACGCTCAAGAACGATTGGAAGCTAGACGTAGACATCCTAGAAATCAGCAAATAACCTTCTTGTTTCTTCAGTTTTGGCCCTTCTTTCATGTCCTTAGACTCTCGTGTTTCTAGAATAAGAAGAGGCTTATCACCTGAAATTAATCCTATTGTTGAAATAGGAAGAAGGAACGTTGTGGTATCTACCCAACGAAGTGCTCTAAGGAGAACTTTGTCTGATTCATCCAGTTCGTCTTTCTTTCCCTCATCTATCATCCATAAGATGGCATCTAGTGGTGGCTCCGGTGGCACTGGAAGTTCTTCATCTTATCAATATTCATCATTGTCAGTAATTGGTAGCTTATACAACCACCATATTCCTATCCAATCTACCACAAATCCCACCAAAGTCATTAAAAAGTATGGGATTTTTCAGTTTGAAGAAGACGCCACAACCACACCATGTCATGTGTCCTCTCCTCTTAACTTAGCACCTGCTACTCATCCAATTCCTAAATTCAAAGAAAATCTTCCTAGGTTTTCAAGAAATAACATTGTTACTACAAACGAACACCTGGTGGCATTTTCTAATGCTTTTTATAACATAGGGGCCAATGACAATGATACTTGCATGTGTTTATTCGTCAATTCCTTGTAAGGAAAGGTTGCGGCCTATTTCTTTGACCTTCCTCCTAAGATTCTGTCTACTTGGGAGGAGTTAATATATTGGTTCAGATCCACTTACGGGCAATCTAAAAGCCCAGACAAGTAGTTACGGGAATACAATAACATCACCTATAAGGATGGTGAGACCATCAAATCCTTGAACTTGCATTTCACCAAGTTATACAACCAAATCCCTGAACTCATCTGACCTAAGAACGAAGCCACTTTCATGCATTACTACAATGAATTACCTTCCCCCTACCTTCATAGTATTGAGGGAAAATCCATTGATAATCTTGGTTCCACTCTGCATACGTGCTCAAACTATGAAGAACATCTTGAAAGAACAGGTCTTCCCCGGGGAGAATCAGTTAAACAGACGGACATGTCCTCCCTCTTACAGTTAGTACAATATATGAACAATCATATGATAGCATTTGAGCGAAAGGGAATTGTCTCTCCTCTCACCCCTGGAGCTTCATCCTCTTCTGCACCCCCCTTTAGAAATTCGGTTGAAAATAATTTCCAGCCTAAAGCTATCTTGCCTCGAAGTTGGTGTAACTTCTGTGAAGAACACCATGAGGAAACCACATGTGAGGTAAAGAAGAGTGCCAGAGATAAGATATTTGGTAAGATCGCAAAAGATACTATCGTTTTCCTAGATTTTGCAGAGCCCGAATATGTCATGGTCATCAATACTAGGAACAAAGCCTATGCTCCCAAGGGAAAATTTGATCCTCCTTTCATTTCTTCTAGCCCAAGCTCATCCTCACTCACTACTACTATTCAAGTTCCTAAGGTTCTTGAGAGTCAAGGAGTTACTTCCCCTCTCCCCTCTACCAAGTACAATATCTTAAATCAATTGGCCAACATCAAAGCATATGCAACCCTTCTAGACATGGTTGTCATCCCTGAACAACAGTTGCAACTGAAACAATTCATGGAAGGAAAAGCAGTTTTTGTAGCCAATCTTTCTGAAGAGGTAAACAAAGAGGATTCATCTGTAAACAAATTAGGTGTACATAAATTTAGGTACCCTATAAAAATCCCCCTTTTTATATTTCTATAAAAATTATGGATAAGATTGCCCATTTTTGCTTCATTGATGGTGGTTTGGGCCCAAGTGTGATGTCTAATATTATTATGGCAGAGCTAGGCTTGTCTTGTACTAATGAAAATGCCAGAATCATTCTCTCCTATAATAGTCTACAACAAACAAACATAGGGAAGATTAAATATGTGACCTTAGTTTTGTGCGCTCATCCTGAAATAAGGATGATTCTCAACATTCAGGTAATCGATATGCATGTAAGCAATTACTCAATTATCTTGGGAAGATATTGGAAAGATTTAATAGGTGGATACCTCTCACTCGACGGGACTAATTTATTTGTGCCTCAGAATGGTAATAACATCATAGTTATGAGAGAGGGAATAATTTCACCCTACATAGAGAGTGTTCCACAATCTAATGTAAACTATATTGAAGAGGACCTAGGAGTGTATTCCATCTTCACTAAGGAGGAGAATATTCCTTTGGAATAAATCGTTTTAGCTGATGATATGTGGCACATGAACTTTGATGTTTCACTCTCTAATGGAGGTAATGGTGTTGGCATTATCTTGGTTTCCCCTGTAGGGAAAATTCATAATTTATCTTACAGGTTGGAGTTTTCTTGTACAAACAATGTCACTAAATTTGAAGCTTTATTATTAGGCATTGAAAACACCTATATTCTTGGTTGTGGTCACCTTTCGGTTTTCAAAGATTCAAAGCTTGTTGTGAACCTGGTACATAAGATATACTCTCCTAGCAACAAGATGATGAAACAATACACCCAAACTGTTTGGGCACTTATCTCAAACATATTATCTTTCAACATCACTCATGTTAAAAGGGAGTTGAATTCAATGGTTGATCAGTTAGTTGTCTTTGCAACCTCTCCTAATCAGAAACCTTTGCCTCACAGACCTGATTGTTCTTTTCAATCCCTATATCATCCACATATCCCTCACAATGTAGAATCTGGGCAGGCCATCCCTAACAATGAGAGAATTCATGTTTTCATTCAAGATGAACCTCTTAAGCCCGAGGAAATGATATCCATATAAGACAATAAGATTCCTAAGGGCTTGACTCCTCTTGAGAGTTCGTTTTCATCGAGTGATGTAGGCAATAAAGAGAAACAGAGAGAAGAGGATTCAAGAAACAAGGTGGGTAAAACCATCTCTTTGAACATTGGGGCACTCGAATCTCCAAGGAATTTTAAAATAAGTTCTCAATATTCTGATAAAGAAGAAATGAGGTTTGCCAAGCTACTTGGTGAATTTCACGATGTTTTTTCTTGGTATTATAAGGATCTTCATGGTTTTGATCCTAGTCTTATACAACATGCTATCCCCATAAAGGAAGGCATGAAACCAGCTAGGGAAAAACAAAGACCTATTAACTCTGCATTTAAAGCAACTTTTCAAAGGGAGTTGGAAAATTTCTTAAGGGCTGGGATTATTTTTCCAGTCTACCCTAAATGGATTTCCAATTGGTTACCTGTTTCGAAGACCATTGGTCATATTAGAACCTGCATTAACTTTCTCACTTTCAGTCGGGATGTTATGAGAAATACTTTTCCTCCCCTCGATACGAAAATGATTCTATGATAGGTTGCAAGATCACATATGAGGCCCTTACTTGACAAATTTTTGGGTTACAGTAAAATCAAGGGGAAAAGGGCAGATGTTCATAAAACCACGCTTATCAAAAATTGGGGTACCATGACTTATAAATGCCTGTTTTTTGTCTTACCTGATGCAATTACCTCTTTTAAAATACCTATACACACAACTCTTGATGAATTGATCAGTATCCATACCTACCTTGATGATCTAATCATATGTGTTAAGGGGCTGATAATTACCTCAGAGTTTCGAGTGTTATTTTTGGGTCCTTTCAAAATTGCTTTTGTCTTGGATACTAACTTTTACATTCTAAGGGATTTACGGGAGAAGTTTTTTTCCTACAGCACTAACATTTTTCGCTTGAAACATTACGAGGGACCAACATGAAAAGTTCTAATGTTTTTTGGATCTTCTATATACTAGTAACCTAGATCTGCTTTCAATTGTGCACTTCTCTTTTCTTCTTTACAGTAGTTTGATTTATGCTTTCTGTTTTGAAAATTTCCTACTTCTTTTACGTTTCTGTCATTTTATTACTATTGTTTTAAACTTGCAATTTACAGTAGTTTGATTTATTCTTTCTGTTTTAAAATTTTCCTACTGCTTTTACATTTCTGTCATTTTATTACTACTGTTTTAAACTTGCAATTTGACTTCTGTCATGATTTTGGTTTCCTACCATCTTTTAGTTAACTTGGTTAAAATAAGATGTTGGATCAGTTCTACCACAGTGGCACTCCTGCAAAGGATTGTTAGTCAATAACAATCAATCTTACACAGTTGTTATGATGTTTCCCATGAAAGCACCCTTAAGTTTGTTATCTTCTTTCACTATTGTCTTACAAAGGGATTGGTTATCTCTCACTTTTGCTTTCCATTTCTTCATCAATTTGGGAAATTAAGAGCAAGTCCACTAATTTCTCCCCTTTAAGTAAAGAATAAAATCTGGTTGAATGGTCATGCATATAGGGATAAACCCCCTCATACTTAACACTTTTCATGAGTTATTCCCAATTTCCTGGTCATTTTTCCATTAAATCCGCTCACTTCCTCCTGTTACATGATTACTCATGTGATATCTTCTTAACCTATTGTTCTTGGTCTACAAGACCACAAGTTCTGATTTCTAAATCTATTGGAAACAAATTTCCCTGTGGAGTCGCCAGTTTTTTTATGATTAAAATCGCAACGAGTTTTTTTCGCCCGCAGAGTATTGCTAGGGCCTATTATTATAAGCTAACAATATAAATAATACTAGTAGGTGGGACCCCTTTGTAGATTGGGAGATAATATCTGGCTCTTATTTGATGTTCATGCCACTGTTCAACATTGTTTACATGGTTGATGAGATCTTGTTTTTATTGGGGATGGATAGGGATTATTATGCGTTGGTTCTAATTGCGACAATTGGATGATGGATAAGGCATGTTATGTGTTTTTCTGTTGCTCTAGGGTCAAATTTTATGTTACAATGACCTATGTTATCCATTTTTATCATTTCTATCTATTCTTGGATCCATTACTGGGACACCTGCACAAGAGACATGTTAGTAATAATATATAAGAGCAGTGGAAAAGAAATAAAAGCGATGTAACAAAATGCAGAAGGAAGGAATTAAACTGTGCTAATATACTACTCTACATGCATTGAAGTTGAAATTATCGTTGATGATCCTAGATAATAAGTTAATAGCTATGCGATTTGATTGAGTTATATGAAACATGGTTGATTTATTTTATGGCATAAGTTGGAAATGGATAAACGTGGTATGGGTCGCGCTATTGGCAATTAGTGGGTGATGGTTTCGATACATGGTCTAATTGACTGAGTTAATGGGAAGCTTGTTGGCATGTACTAAGAAATTAATTGACTGGGGGTGGAGGCGACGTGCATTTACTACACGTCACGCTTACTCCTTCCACTGGCCACCACCCTAGTCGGGCTATTGTTCAACTGAGTTTGTTGTGGTTAGGCTTTGAATTTCAAGCAGAAGAAGAATTGCTCGACCAACTCGCATTTTAAGGTGCTTTTGGTACCAGGTATGTTTGTTTTCCATCCATGAATCTGCTCTGGTTATGAAATAGATATTGTCTTGGAATGTATGGGTTTGTGCTTTCCTTAAGTATGGAAACTGTGTAAATTTGTGATATTTTTCTGGAATGAATCGTTGGTGGTTTTCATTGCAAATAATGTTTGAAGTCATAGTGTTATTTCTCGTCCTGAGTGTTAGCATCCACAAATGCTCTATGTCATCCTTGTTGGTTTTAGTTTGAGGGTTTCATTTGGTTTAGAATGATTAGTTGTCTCCATGCATTTGTATCACCATACCCAGTGTTTTGATGTTATGGGATTTATTGGTTTGAACGCCTTGCGTCACTGCACATTGTTTCACTTGGGTATGGTTTGTTCATGCTACTAATGGTTGTGCAGCGGGTTATATTTCTTTTCCTCGACTATGTTATATCTCAGCGTTGTTAGTTGGTCGATTGGGAAAACCACAAGGGTTATACCCTGCATGTTCTAAGTGTTTTTACAGGACCAGAATGGAACCTGGCTCCTCTGTCCATAGTCTCTCCTATCACGGAAATTATCACCCTGTTTGCGAATTTAATTGTGGTATACCCTGTGTGTGCACCATTGGTCTCAGAGGTTCTCAGCCGATGATGGGAGTCGACTCCATTTCTCCCTGTGTTGGTCCACAAAGAAAACCCTCATTTTATCAAAGATCGGGTTTTAATAAAGGAAACTAGTATGGTCGTCGGGTAGACTGTTGATTGTTATGACTTGTTGGTGTATTGTTGATAGTGCTCAATTTCTGGCTCGACTCTGTTGATTGTGTTGACAGTGGTGTTGGTTTTGGTATTTAGTCACTGCATTGGTTATTATGACAATCAAATTGAATAACGTTGATTGGAGAATTCGTTTGAATGCACAGTCATTGTCTCTTACATTACAATTATTGAATTGTTAACCCAACATTAGTTTACAATTGGTTAATACACAGAAATGCTTTGTGCGTGATGCGTGGGTATGTGTGGCGTTCCTACAACATGTTAAGTTGAGTTAATGATTGTTGTGACTATGTGTTTTAAATTGTTGATGGAGTATTGCAATTGTGGTGATTATGGCATGACCAACCATTGTATTTGTTATCGATATTATTTGATTGCATCATCAAAGAGGGCCATGAAATTTTAAACATGGCTTGGTTGCAATTTGATCAATTTATGTTATGAGATCGGGTATACTATTGTTGCCTCATTTTATTGGATTGATAGCCCGACATTGTGAATGTTTAGAGTCAAATAAAATTAGACTTGTACAGTCACAGAAATACTCTTGCATTTTGTCGAATAGTCTGTGTATTATAAAGCATAGCGTGAGTTGAAGTGGTGATTGTTGTTTGTGTGTTTAAATGGAAAACCAGGATCTTTGCAATTTAGATATGGATCGTTGTGTTGATTGTCCACTATGTATGTTTAATGAGTATCATGCATTTTAACAGTGATATACACGAGTGTTGTGGCAGTATGATCTTGTTACAACTTAATTGTAGATGGAATTGAGGGATTAAATCGAGCATGCTTTCTATGTTTGTGTTGATGAAGGTGGTTGACTTTTTATGCTGAACGGAGTGGAATTAAGTGACATTTTTTTTTTCAGTTGGGGATTGTTTTAAAATATTAAATGGATAAATGAGAGGAACAAAAATCATCTATAGGTTGTTGTGAAATGCATGTTGTCTTGTTTTAATGACACTATATTATAGATTGACCGCGAACAGTGAGAAAGATGATGCTCATAATTGTTTAAAGTTTACACAGTAGTTGATATTTTGGCACAGTGATCATTTTGGTTGGTGTTGGATCTTTTACGTCCAGGTGGAATGATTTTATGGATTACTTAATTAATTTTATGAACAGTACCCACTCTCTTTCAATACCATTATTTTGTTTTTCTCTAATTACAACCCCCTCTCCTTCCCACATCCATTTTTCACTCCTTGTTTTAAAATATAATTACAGTCAAGTAGAATTATGTATTGAAGCAGTTTTGAAGTCGCAGTTTCTTGGTTGGATCACAATGATATTTTCTTTGGTTTTCATTACAGTTGATTGTGTGTTGTCTTTGAGCGGTAACCGTGTTTCTTTTCCCTCTCATTATATCATGTTTCACTCAATACAAACCCCTCGCATATCCCAGAACCTTTTGGTCATCCCCTACTCATTGACAACAGTTAAACAATTTATATGGATTGGATTGCATGAGTCTGATATGTTGCTGAGCCAAAGTCTATTTCATATTTTTAAGGAGTTGTTATGTATGGTTGTAAGGAAATATTTTCTAATCAATTGTCCATGTAGGAATGAGCTTCTTCAGCCGAGGTAGCCATGGCAGAGGCAACCGAGGGAGAGGTAATTGGAACAGAGGCCCAAGAAGTCCAATATTCTCCATACACTTTGATGTTGACCCGCAAGATTTAGGCCATTTGTTTCAGGCTGGATTTTTCAATTGGATTGGGCAAGGAGTGGTCCAACTTAGGCCTAAAAGACCTCCTTTCCAAGCTCCACAAGCCCCTGGTATTCCCGTGCCCCCTCATGTCTCATTGCAACCCGAGGTTCCCAAAAACAACGGATGGCAAGAGATTGTCCACCCGACAGTCTCCCAACATCATGGCTGGCCCAATTTGTCCTTACCTACTCCCCCACATGTTAACCATATTTCCCAAGATGCACCTATCCACTCACCAATTCAGTCCTCTCATGCTAGAAAAAGGTTGAAAATCGAGGCCCACCATGCCCTTGACAAAGGAAAATCCATTGTTGCCTCTTCCTCACCCTCCAATGGCTTTGATGAATCTGTGTTTTCCTGGATGCATTTGAGGGATGATTTTTCACATGTGATCAGTGAGATTAGGCCTAAAGGCTCATCACAGCCAAAGGAAAATTCAGAAAAATTGAAGGGTCACAGCAGCAATCAAGGAAAGATTGCATCTCAAATTGGGAAATATGTTTTTTGAGTTTTTATGTTATTTATTTTTTATGACAGTTGACTTCGAAAGTTTTGGACAACATGTTTTCATTGGATATATGAGTAAAATATTTTTTCAAAGTTATTTCAAATATCAATGAGCTAAATTGCCAAATGTTAATGTGATGATGGTAGTCACAAGGAGGGGTGTTTTACTTAATTAAATAGTTATGTTATGATTGTTAATAGCTAAAGGGAGTCACAAGGGGTCCCACCTATTAGTTATTATTTATTTATAACCCTTATTATGATTATTACTTTTTCCCCTAACTAAAACATTGGTTGAGTCTTTAGTTAACTTAACTAATGAGGTAGTTCAACTAATTCAACCAATTCTAATTTTCTTAAAGGAAAAAGGAAAGGGAGTAACAAGAGGAGGATAGAAGGAGAAGCATACTAAGGTTTGCTCTTTGAGTTCATGTTGAGATAGTCCAGTTTTCATTCATTCCTTAATTTATCACAAGCCTAATTCTTTTTTATGATAGCAGGGTCTTATTGTAGACAACAACATTTAGGGTTGAATTACATCATTCAGACACTTGTTTTTCAGAGGTGTTGATCTATCTTTGATAGTATGTGTAGACTTGTTTGTTTGTGAATTATTTTTCATGACTGACAAAGGCTATTGTGTAGATTCGAGTGGGCAGCAATCTGTGGCAAGTTGATCCAGCTTTTAGAGTTCATTTTTTATTTTCTGTCAGAGATCATTTTGTATTTTCCATCGGGGATGTCTAAGTTTGACTTTGGTCCAAAATTTGTATATGAGATTTTGTAAAGAGAATGGCTCTTTGGTGAATTGGAAAGAAATAAAGGATTGGTTTATGTCTGATCTATCTTGATTATCATCTTCGTGTCTTACTTTTGTCTTTACACTTGTTTTCAACAACTATTATATTCAAAAAATCATATTAAAATGAGTTTTCTAGCAAGTTTTTATTTGTGAAAAAGACTAGCCTAAGCACTCGTAATTGATACTTGCGAGATAGGATTTTATTTTTGATGGCTATAAACATAGGGTGACATTCCCGTCTATTTTTCTTTAGACAAGAAGAATCTGAAAATGCTTGAATAAGATCATTTCATATATTTTCCTCAACAAACAACAGCTCCTATGATGACAATGATATTGAAACAAAATATATTCTCTTCATGGGTCTAGAAACATAGACTTATGTCCTAGAAAATAGGAACATATATTCAACAAAAGAAGACAACCATGAGATTGATGTAGAAGTGGATCTTGAAGGAGAGCTCATATGTGCTCTAAATGAAATAGAGAGATGGAGGAACAAGAAATGGATACAAAAGGAGTCGTTGAATAAGTACAGAAAATAAATGCTCGGTATAAAAGAAAGTTCTAATGAAACTAAAAAAAAACATCATCAACTTGAAAACTCAAGTAGAAGAAGCAAAGAGAATTGGAGAATTCTTAAGATCCCAGTTAAAAGAAATGGAAGACGTATGTAGTAGCATAGAATCTGAAATAGTTTTTCTAAGAAAGGAGTTGGAAAGATCAAATACCAACACGAAATTTGAGAATATCTCTACAACCTTGAATGAAATCCTAATTTTTCAAAGATCACCATTTGACAAGACTGGTATTGGTTACAGTGAAAAGAAGAAAACTAATAAAGAGGCCTCAACCTCTTCAAAACAATTGAGTTATGTTGATGAGCTCAAAAAAACTAGCAAGGTTGAAGACAACATGAAACAAGAACAGGATTTTCCATAGGAAACAAATATTCCTCACAAGGATAGAATCAGGAAGACTCTCCCATCAATATGGAATCACACAATCAGGTACCAACATTATTTTTTTGGCTATTATTATTCTTGCAAAGGTTTTGGTCATAAAGAAATAGATTGTAGAATAAATGCAAAATATAGTTACATGATGGACAACAACAAAGATACATATGGATTCTTAGGGAGAAATTAAAAATCATATCCCCCTTTGTTGAACTATAACATTACGTGTTATAACTGCAATAATTCTGGGCATATAGAAAAATTCTGTAGAAGTGATTTCAGAAAAAATTGGAAAGAGGAATCCCCAACAATCATGGAAAGAAATTGGGAACAAAATAAAGAAAAATCCTTGTTCATACAATCTACACTACGTGCACAAAATAATGGGGATAAGTGGTACATTGACAGTGGGTGCTCTAGTCACATGATAGGAGATAGAACAAATTTTATCACCTTGAAGAAGAATGATGGAAGTGTTACCTTTGGAGACAATGGCACTTCAAAGATAGTTGGAAAGGGAATTATTAGTATTGAAAATGGAAGGGCTAAGGTAGAAAAGGTTATGTGTGTTGAATACTTCAAGCACAATATTCTTAGTGTAACCCAGATTTGTGACCAAGGACACACCCTTACTTTTGAGTCCCAAGGATGTAAGATCATAAAGGAAAAATTAGGAAAGCTAGTTGCAAAAGCAATTAGAACCCCAAACAATGTATACTATTCTTGATGATATTAATGCAGAAAAATGTTTTATGGGGTAGATATATGAAATATTATTGTGGCATAAAATAATGGGTTGTATGACCTTTGAAAACCTAGTAAAAATCAGCACCAAACAAGCAGTAAGAGATATTCCAAAGATCACAAAACCCTCAAAAACTATTTGTAAGTAGTGTCAGCATGGAAAACTATCAAGGATGAGCTTCAATACAAAGGAATATACAACATCCAAACCATTGGAGCTTGCGCATAAAGATCTGTATGGACCAACAAGAAAAAAACGTCTGTAAGGAGAGAAATATTTTATGCTACTCATTGATAATTATACAAGAAAGATTTGGGTTTCCTTTCTCAAAAATAAATATGAGGAATTTTAAAATTTCAAAGCATTCAAAGCTTTAGTTGAGAATGAGACCAATCTAAAAATAAAATGTTTAAGGTCGGATAATGTAGGTTAGTTCACATCCAATGAATTTGAATAATTCTATGAAACTCATGGAATAAAAATTTAGTATGCAACTGTAAGAACTCCTCAACAAAATGGAGTAGTTGAAAGGAAAAACAAACATGTACAAGAAATTGCTATGAAAATGTTGAATGAAGAAAAATTATAAGACAACTTTTGGAGAGAAGCAGTTTACGCTATTGTTCATTCTAAATGGAGGGGAAATAGGAGTAAAAAATGATAAGACACTCTATGAATCATGGAAAGGCCGACCAACATATGTCAAACACTTCGGAATATTTGGAAGAAAGTGTTACATCAAAAGAGATTATGAGGATCTAGTAAATTTTGACTCAAGAGAAGATGGATGAATTTTTCTGGGTTATTCATCAAGAATAAAATCCTATAGATGTTACAACAAAAGACTACAATTTTTTTTTGAAAGTGTAAATGTTAAAATAGATGAAGCAATACCTCATAATAATAAACTACCAACAAAAGAAATAAAATACAATGAATATGAAGAAGAGGAATATGAAAAAGAAGAGGAATAAAATGAAGAGGAGAAAACGGAAGAGGAAACAGAACACCAAGATACACAAACCCCATCAAGGTTTGTGTAGAAGAATATTCTAGAATATTCTTAGTGATAAAAATGTTGGAACACAAACCAAAAGAAAAATGGTAAGCACCTATGAACAAATAAATCTCTCCTTGCTTTCCAAAGTAGAGCCTAAATAATTTGCAAAGGCTAGTTTTGATGAACATTGGGTTAAGTCTATGGAAGAAGAGTTAAACCAGATTGTGAAAAAACAAACATGGGAACTTGTCCCAAGACCTAAAGATAAAAATGTTATTGGTACAAAGTGGGTATTCAAAAATAAATTAAATGAATATGGAAAAGTAGTAAGAAATAAAGCAATATTGGTTTGTAAAGGGTATGCTCAAGTAGAAGGTATTGACTTTGAAGAAACTTTTACTCTTGTTGCAAGATTAGAAGCCATTAGAATATTTTTGGCATTTGCAAGCTTTAAGAATTTTAAAGTATATCATATGGATGTCAAGTCAACATTATTGAATGAATATTTAGATAAAGAAGTATGCATTGAAAAACCATAAGGATTCTTATTATCAGAAAATAAATGTTATGTCTGCAAATTGAAGAAATCACTTTATGGATTAAATCAAGCTCCTAGAGCATGGTATTCAAGGATTGACAAGTACTTACATCAACAAGGTTTCAAAAGAGGAATAGCAGACAACAATCTCTACATCAAAATAGACAATAAATATATGTTGATCATTGTGGTTTATGTGGATGATATCATTTTTGGAAGTAATGATGATAGAATGAGGCAAACGTTTGCAGAAGAAATGCAAAAAGAATTTAAAATTTCAATGCTTGGAGAAATGTCATTCTTCCTAGGGTTGTAGATTTCTCAAACTAGCAAAGGGTTATTTATTTCTCAAACCAAATATATCAAGGATATGTTGAAGAAGTTTGAAATAGAAAATTGTAAACACGTCAATACATCCATGGTCATTGTTTGTAAGTTGAGCAAAGAGGATGAATCAAATGAAACTAATCAATCTTTGTACAGATCAATGATAGGCATCCTACTATATATGATAGCTTCAAGACCAGACATTATGCAGGCAATGGGATTAGTTGGAAGGATTCAAGTTGCACCAAAGGAGACACATGTGCCAGCAGTAAAAATAATATTCAGATATTTTAAAGGTACATTAGACTTTGGTTTATGGTATCCCACAGGTACAAACTTTACTCTGACAGCTTACACATATGTAGATTGGGAAGGTAGTGTGGATGATAGAAAGAGCACTAGTGGTGGAGCATTCTTTATGGTAAACATCCTAGTGTCTTGGTTCAGTAAGAAGCAATCAACAATTTCTCTATCCACGGTAGAAGCATAATACATTGCAGCAATAGCATGATGTACACAAGTGCTCTAGATGAAACAAATTTTGAAGGATTGAAGGACATTAAGGTAGAGTATCATCATCCCATATCAATACTGTGTGACAATACCAACAATTAATATTTCAAAGAATCTGGTTATGCATTCTAATAGAAAGCACATTCCAATCAAATACCACTTCTTAAGAGAGAAAGTCATAAAACAAAATGTCAAGATGGAATATATTGGTACAAAAGAACATGTTGTTGATATATTTGAAAAACCTCTTCCTAGAGAAGTCTTTGAGTATATCAAATAGAAACTAGGGATGGTACCTATGCCATCCAGTCACCGAAGCACTACAAGAGGAGCATAAGCTCAGGGGGAGCTACAAAAAGAGATAAGGTTGTTGGTTTCGGAGCGGAAAGTGAAGAGTACAGTGTAAGGGGGAGAAAACACATTTTCCATTGATGTCAAAGGGGGAGAGAAAAGACAAAGAAGGAGACTTGTAGATATGGAAGCAGTAAACTTAGATGAGAATGAAATTGTGAGATCTATGGTTGCAACAGATTGGAGGAGTATCATAATTGACTAAGCTTGCCATCAATGAAAAAGGGGGAGTTTGTTGGAAGAGTAGATCAAGGAAGTAGCCAAATTGTATAACCAAGGCAACACAAGCACAAAATGTTTCTGAATTATGTACAAAGGTATGAGGAGGACAACATGACCCTACAAATAAAGGAACGAGATCAAGTTTTGCAACAGAGTAATCAAGGTTTACTAAAGCTTGATGGCACAGAGGAAGCTCAGGCATGTGTTGAAGGTATGAGTAAAAATGATCCCATTGAGGGAGGTCCTGGTGATTCGATTGAAGAAAATATGAGAAAATACAATATCCCACATGCATAAGGAAAAAAAAAATCGATGGGTTTATAATGAAAAGGTAAAGTAACATAGTTTGAATGTGAATGGAAGAGCCATGAAACCCTACACAAAGCATTAAATTTTATGTCATGGGGCCCAGTTTGTTAGATACGAGAATATCAGAGAGTTTATTGAAAAAGTGATCCAATTGGACATTGGTGCCCACCCACCTATTCCACTGGCTCAAAGAACAATTTTCATTTAGGAATTTTGTTTATAGTTTTTCAGGTCCCAAACTGCTGGGACCGTTTTGAGGCCCTAAACGACGTTTTTTGGGCTCGATGGAACCTAGCATGTAGTTGGAGGAAGATTCTAGGCCGAACAGAATATGTACTCCTCGTCTATACCTTTCCAACATTGTATCGAGTGCCCCAAACGAAGATCGTATGCAAAAGTTGTGTCCTCGGGAAGTTGACATATCAACTACCCCCATTGGGACCCACAAGCCTTTTGGTGTTTTGTCTCCCGAGGTTAGGGTTTTGGATGTTTAAGGTTTTCATTGTACTCATCTTATTGTGAATGATCATAGTTGTCACATATCTTCTTAGAGATAAGCTACCACCATTCGAGCAAGTTTGTTTCAGTATGCAATTTTATAGTTTCAACAGGTTCTCTTTATTAATAGAAGTCAAGTTTTATTGTATTTCTATGCATTTATTTACTATACATCTATATTTCATTACGTTCCATTTATAAATATGGATCATAAAGTGCAGGGCCCTCAGTGCCCTGTTGGTGGGGCCCAACATATAGAAGATTGGGATATCGGAATGAAGTGAGTGCACAAAGAAATGGTGAGCCCAATGGGTCAGTGGGTTGATCACCCAGTGGTAGATGCCACATCAAATCCATGTTAGAGCCACATGGATGCCACATAATCTTCCATGCCAACGATAACATCAACCAACTCAGTACGGTTGTCCACGAGGAGGCCACATCATTTTCCACATCATATCAGATACTGAATCGAGGCAGATAATTGAAATGCAGTGTTAAAATTCTACAGGCCCGGTGCCCCAACAAACCCATTGGTTGGAACATAGAGTGATAAGGTTCCATATCAGATCGGAAGAATGGAGTGTCGGTGCAAAGTTGAAGGATTGGTGCCTTAGTAGACCTAGTGGGTCGATCGCCCGATGACCCAGTGGATGGAACACAGCATAACAAGGTTCCATATTATATCGGGGAGAATGTTGAAAGTGTAGTGTTGAAGGACTGGAGGGTCGATCGCCCGGAAGGACGATGATGAGGCGATACATGTGACACAAGGTGATTGGGTTCGTTAAGACAAGGTTCCATAATCGGATCAGGGAAGAGGATTAAAAGGAAATTGTTGAATCCCCAAGCACTCAGTGGTCGATGGTTGATGCCACATCAGCTCCATGAAAACAACTATGTCATTGTCACATGTCAATCCATGCACTTGTGTCAAGTCAACATAGTGATCGAGCAAGGTTAGATGATGTGATGGTGTCAGCATTCATGTACTAGTGCCACGTCATTCAGTACATGTGGAAGGAGTCCACATGGAGATCACATCCTATGCCACATCAATAGATCGGGAATTAGAATATTAAAGGAGCATTGAGTGTGTTTGAAGCTTACATGGGCCTAGTTTCCCAGTAGGTCGGTGAGCCTGGTGGGTTGATCACCAGGTGGCATACCATATCATAGAAAAGGTGTGAAGGCACAACATTGAAGCCCCAAGGTCCTGGTGACTCAATCAACAGGACAAAGAAACTTGTGTTTGGGTGAATTATGATCGTCCATTGATCAATGACTGAGATTAGATCGAAGTACCAGTGAGGAGTTGAAAGCATGAGCTTGCAATGTTGAGGGCTTGATGGCCCAGTGAGACCGATAGGCCCCATATAATGGATCGAGGAGAAAATTTAAAAACACATGGTTGGAGGCCCAGTAGCTCAGTGGTCCCAGTGATGAGATTATGATGACCAATGAACAATTGACGGATGAGATTGAATCGGGGATTAGATTGGACGATTGCTGAGTGTTAAGGATTTTGATGTGTGTGCAAGAGCTCGATGGCCCAATTAATTTTTTGTTGGGGATGCGAACAGATCAATGGTCATGAATTAACCATGGACGCATCCAACGATTGTTGATCATTAAGGTCCTATCAACAAATCGCAGAAGAAATTGGAGGAGATTGGGATCGGTTTCAAAGTATTTTTACAACCTAGTTTTGAGGAAGATTCAAAGAATTTAGAGCTAACCTCTTGAGCATTTATTTTATTTGGACAAATCCATGGAAGTATGGAGTGTATAAATAATGATGCCCAAAACCCTTTGATAATGTGAGAGTGAGAATAATTAGGATGAGGAAGTGAAGATTTGGGGATCTGAGGTCTGAGGATAAGAGAAAATGAAAGAGAGGAGAATGTAATTATCTAAGGGTGGTTGGGAGGTGCAAGGTTAAAGGAACATCTAAAGTCATGCATATTTTGAACTAGTGGAGAGTGATGTGACAACAAATTTTTGCAGGTGAAGGATTCAAGTAAAGAGATGATTTGGTATTCTTGATAGTTTGAGGAGATTGGTGTGTCTTGTAGGTTGGTGCCTACAAATATTGAAGTTGGAGGTTGGTGCCTACAGGAATTGATAATTTGGTGCTTAGCTGAAGAGATTAGTGTCTCATGTAGGTTGGTGCCTGCAAATATTGCAGTTATAGGTTGGTGCCTACAAAGATTACAGTTGTAGGTTGGTGCCTACATACATTGTTGAGTTGGTGCTCAGCTAAGGAGATTGGTGTCTCTTGCAGGTTGGTGCATGTAAATATTGTAACAGTAGATTGGTTCCTACATGATTTTATAAAGATATGTTTCGTGGTTTTCTCCCAATTGAGTTTCCATGTTAAATCTCTATGTACAGTGGATTGTGTGTCTGTGTATACATTTCTCATTAATTACTTATGATTGGTGAAGTAAAAAATTTATAAATACTGTAAGAAAAGAAAAGGAAATCCTATACTAATTCACGCCCCTCCCTCCCCCTTTCAGTATAAGTAAGTGTGCCAACACTTTTAAGGCATGTACTTGAACCCACATTAAGTCTTGGTAATGGTGTAGTTTTTCAATTTTTCATTGCCTAGAAATCTTGTGTGTGAGTCAAATTGAGGACAATTTTTCTCATCACATGGTAGTGTAGAAGAAAATTAAAATAGAAATTGTTATACAGTACAAATACAATTTAAATATCCTTTTAGTTTTCATGGTCTCAAAATGGATTCAGAACATTTTATAAGAATTTATGCAAATGATCTTTGACTTGGTTAAGTATGTTGCATGAAAAAAATTACCAGTTAAGACTTAATAGGAATGAGAATATGCTTAAATGAAAGAAGTTACAGCCATATAAAGAATTCAGAATAGCAAATGAATAATAATGACAACAAACCATAATGCCAAAACTTGATAACGAAGTTCAGAAAATTTGCCTACGTCTTTGGGCCTTTGTCTCAATGGGGAAGGCTTCTTTATTAATATTCAATGCTCAAAATGTACATCAACTGCCTCTTTGATTGATTCAGTTGTGTTTTGATCTATCTCAGAAACCCAATGCAACATACAACATCAAAAAAGGTTGAGCGTAGCTTCCAAAAATGATATCCAAAGATTAGCTAGTTCACTGACTTCTCTACAATAAAACCCATTGTTCTGCAATTTTCAATATAAATTTGACCTCATGATGCAATGGTAAAAGTTTTGGTTTTAAAAACATGAAGTGGGGAGGTCGGAACGCAACCTCCCACCTTTCTTGGCATAGAATCGGGCTTGAAATTTGCATTAAAATCCTTGAATATGGTTAAAAACCCACATGTTGCACATCATATCCAATTGGATTTGTAGCGCTCCTTTTTATATAGTCAAAATATATGATATGAACTTTTTAAACCATCTAATAAACCAAAATATGGTTCACGTCTTTCTTGGGATTCGATGCATTTAATAAGGGATAAAGTATGGTTTTAAAAACAACCATATAATAATATCCCCCATCCAATATATCCATTTGTGGCATAAGTTATGACTAAAGCCTGCATTTATGTGGTTTTCCCAACTATATTACATATGTGGTACATATAGCTAGCATACCCTTGAAGCGGGGAAAGGAAACGGGGGAAATATATTACATATGTGGTACTTATAGTTAGCATACCCCTGAAGCGGGGGAAAGGAAACACCGAAGTTATTTGGTGTGGTTACTTTGTTTAAAGACCATGAGATTTTGTTTTGGGGAAGATTTAAGTGATGTAGACAGATGTAGTTAATGGTCAAAGTTTTGGGCCAGCAATTTATATCCCCATTCTCAGTTGCATTTAATGAAGCCTATACAACCTTTGTGTGAAATTGGGTGAATCAACAGATTTGGGCATGCAACTACAAAATAAACAAATTGATCATGAAAACGAATTGATTTCCTTCTATAAACCTTCATGCAAGCACTAAAGTGTATTGATTTCATTCTATAACCCTTCATACCACCAATAAAGCGTTTGAATTTACCTTACATATATAATTGGTCTAGTCAATGTGGTCATGGAGGACAGAATACAACACCAATTAGACTTATTGCAAACTTCATTTGTGACAATCTAGTTTGATCAACCTCTACTTTCTCATTTTCTACCTCTAACACACTTTCCTTTGCCTTTACTACATGTGGTTCTGTCATAATGACACTACCTGACACTTCATATGTTTCCTTGAGCCATCTAGATGGTTCACTCCAAAGATTGAAATTTTGTAAATTTTTCTTGAGTGAGAAAAGAAGGGAATTGGGTTAGAAGAAAAGGAAATAAAACCTAAGGTATAAACATTCCACAATATGAATTGAATGTACTTTACATATGTTAGAGCTTCTAGCACCCAAAGAAATAACTTGAATAAAAATGAGTAATGTGTAAAAGTGAGCGATTAGATTTCATAATAAATATAATAAACTAAATGTAGCATTTATTTTTACCAACTTCATTTATGAAATAGATCAACAAATGGTTAGATTTCAAAATGGATATAAGAGAAAACTCAAGCCATTAAATGTAATGCCTCATGTAAGATATATCGATGATGTTTGGACTTCCTTTTTAAAGGATTAATTGTTAACAAGGTAAAAGGTTTTATTATTCTCATATTTATCATAGAGTAAGACAAAGCAAAAATTATTGGCAAAAGCTTTTAAATGTGATTCATAATGACATGTAAATGTTTATATAATGTGTGCAAAAAAAATCTACACCTGTAAATTCAGATGTAATTTCTCTTTGTTTTTCAAAGTAATCTCCAACCTTGCAATTTCCGTGGATATCATCATCCACAATAAATCTTAACATCTCCTTACAATCATCAACTTTTTCCACGCTTTCCAAAGTCCAATCCATATCCTACCTAGCAATTTACATTGATAGCATTGACTCTTTAAAGTTTCAACTGTATAATTTCCACCGGAGGTTCTTCATGCTTTTGAAACTCATATTGATTAGTCTCCAACTTACTAACTTACCTAAAAGTCTCACATCTCATTACAATCTTCAACACGACTACCTAAAATTCTCACATCTCCTTGCAATCTTCAACAAAATTTCCGGGCACTTTTGAAAGTGCAACTTAGTCTCCTACCTTGCAATTTTCCTGAATAGCATTGTCCATTTAAAGATTCACATCTCATTAGAATCTTCCCCGAGTTTCTCCACGCTTTCCAAACTCCAACCCATCTCCTTAATATAGCAAAACATAAATCAGTCAAAGTCGGCTTTATAAAATTGAGCTAAAACCATAAATGTTGTAGGAAACCCATACTTTGACACCAATCCCCAATCCCACAGATCAAATCAAACACCCCCAAAAAACTGCAAAAACCCTGACAGTAAAGTCAAAAGTCAACCCAACACACTAAATCAAACAATAACAGAACATAGAACAAAAACAACACCCTTAAGGTTTTAAACTCAAACTAAATCTATGTGGAATTAGTAGTCTGACAAGGGACCCTTCCCTCTCAAGCCAAATGGATATACCATGTTACATTCAAACAACACTATGTACATCTTCATCAGAAATTGAATGTAATTTCTTCCTAAGTAGAGAGAAAATTATGAGCATATCAACAAATATTGCATACATTTTGTAACCCCGTAAAATGGCTCCTTTCCTCATATTTATGTTTCTTCCATTTGTGCACTCTAGTTCCTTTGTGGATTACCATATTAAAGTGTTTGTGTCACTTGCATTTGTGCCCTCATGTTCCTTTGTGGCTCACCCTATGAAAAAGTGTCCCTAACAGGCACCACTATGAGAAAAATGGTAAATGATGCCACTGGATTATTATGATGTTGCTACTTAAAAATGAAATTGATAGTAATAATGAGAGAACATATAACATTTTTATGTTTTTTCTTAATTTTTTATGACAAAAGTTACCAAAACCACATAAAAATTGTCATTTCAATGTTTTCAACCAATGAAATAATAAATAAATAATTTTATAATACAATTAAAATTATTATTTTTGAAATTCTAATGTTAAACTTTGGAAGTAAATTTAACAATTTCCCAACTAATTGAAAGTCAAAAACTTTTGGCCCAAAAATAATTACAATATACCGAGGCAGATATTATAATATTATAATAATGATAAAAATAAAAATAAAAGGTTGTTCACCTTGAGTTAAATGTTATGGACATTAACTTCAATGAAATAGGCAGGTATAATAATGATAAATATGTTCATTTATCATTTATCATTATGGGATATGAAGGGCCTAGTATTTGTCTATTATGTTCAAAGGAACCAGAGACACTTAAACATTTGTTGGTCAATTGCTATTTTACTCAACAAGTTTGGCATAGAATTTTAAGAGGACTAAATCTAAGGAATGTATGGGAGGGGAATACTTTAAATGATTGTTATGAAAGTTGGATAAAGCAGGTACCAAAGTACCCAACTTTGCCCTCCATTGTTAGTTGGCATGTTTGGTTGGAACAAAACAAGGTAATTTTCGAAAATGGGAGTCCTTCTATCTGTTATGTAGTACACAAGTCACTTGGAGGAATTGATAGACTTTTAGATGCTAAGAAAGTGCCTACTTCCTGATCCTTTAAGACATCATTCCAAGATTTCTCTACTGTGGGATGGTTTGATGGAGCAACACTTTCAAATGGTCAATAGAGTGGAGCAGGGGGGGTGATTAGGATCAATGATCAAACAATTTACAAATGGACTTTCAACTATGGCCTAGGTACCAATATTAGGGAAGAATTGTTAGGATTATGGGCAACCCTTATT
>ML797597.1:193298-215457 GCA_009831015.1 Picea engelmannii | reverse complement strand
TTACACTCATTCAATCAAGGCTAGGTGCATCATACTAATTTTTCTCATGTATTAAATGGAAAGTCTCTAATAATTTAAATAGATATCACATAATTATTTTTTATTATAAATTATACCATTTTAAGTGGATTAGTATCCATTCAAAATGGTTTTACAAAATTTACTAGAATGATGAGATACATGTATGTTGCACATCTATCCACCTAGCTATTTCTTGACCTTTTTGATGATAACTAGTTATGTTTTACCAAATTTAATAGAATGATGAGATACATATATGTTGCACATCTATCCACCTAGCTATTTCTTGAATTTTTTTCATGATAACTAGTTATATCGGTCCACCAACATTGAACAAAGAATGCACATTGTTTTAAAAACAGAAAGTTTAGTTGGAGGAAAACACAAACTATCTTTACTCTCTATCTTTATATAAGTTTGAACTTGAAAGACACGCATTTTCAAATTATCATGGTTCTTTTAATAAAAACTATAGTGAGAAGGACCAAACAATTGGAATATTTTTTGGCAATGTAATCAAAACTTATTTTTTAATTTATTTTTTTAAAAGAATGTTATCTCATTATAAGTAACTTTTTGGATGGTGGGTTTTATCACTAGTAGACAACTATGGTTCAACTTTGTAAACTAGCTAATTACACAAAAATCCTTAACCTTTCAAGGGTTTGACAAGGCCTCAATGATACTATTCATATTCCATATAAATATAATTACCAATCCTCGACTTTATCCTCGTCTAAAACCTGAAAGTATATTGGAAAAATCACTTATATATATGTTTTATCATTGAAAATGAGGTTCTTTTTCACTTAGAAAAAGATATAGTTAAAGTGGAATTTGCACCATTATAATCCAATTTATTCAGAGTCTTTATGTGTGGATGAATTGAATAAAACTTTTACAAGTGAATTTTAACACATGATTGAATTCCATATATTTGATATTGATAAGAAATCATTAAAATTTAATCAATTCAAGAACTAATTTAGAAAAATAAGAAATCTTAACATTTTTAGCATTTAATCTCATCTTATAAATCAAATAAACAATCGTAAATATTAATCAAAATTTCAATTTAGAAAATAATCAACAAATTGTCCAATTATATAACAAATCAATTCATAAATGTCTCCTCTTTGTAAGTATATTTTAATTTACTTAATTTTTTTTAAATAAATCACCATAAAATCAATGGTCTCGTGGACTTTCTAATGTTTGATATTTTTTCAATTGTATTTTAATTTTAGGTTAATGTTTTGTCCAATAGTTTCCTATCTGAATTTTACTTTGGACATTTTTTGCTAGATCATTTTACACTTCCCTTTTGGAATTATTAGAATTAGATGCCTCAATCATTCATAAAAAAAAAAAAGTGGAATTTGTTGACAAGAATAATTGATATTTCAACTAAGATACTCTTATATGAATAGCTTATAACATTGCTTCCTGATGTAGGAGCATCCTCAGGGATTAAACAATCTCGCGTCAACCAAAATAATTTGTTTTTTAAAGTTAGTTGTAATTTTTGTTTCATGATAGGAAATCGAAGATCTATTAGTGGGATTGAAAATCTTAATAATGTGCACAATAATCCCTAAAATAAAAGGCTCAAGTCTTAGAAATACTTCTCACTGCTAGGGTTATTTGTCTTTTCTTACCTTGGTGGCAACCCTCTAACTTAAATCACATATCATGAAAAGAAAGAAAAACAATTATGTATGTTCCCTCTAATACCTCAACTAGTGATTCCATCACATCTTTTGGTTGCAACATGCACATTGTAAATCATGGATTTCACTTGATGTAGTTATCAAAGTTTTCGCATAAGATCAAATAATCATGCCATACCTAAATTTAGAAAGTGTTGAAATCCATAACACTATGTCTAAAATAGATTCATTTGATTTTCACATCCATTGTAGTTGGGAGGAGTTCAATAGTTTTTAGTTCACATCTATAGCTATGTCTAAAAACATATTAAACCCTAAATTTCATGTATATTTATTATCTGATCATGTACCTCCAACTGTCATTTTTAGCATCATCAATTTTTTTACCCACTAATTGCAATTGTTATATAAACTTTACAAAAACATAGAAAGTACTCATTATAAAAATGATTCATTTTTCATCATAATGACTTTTATCTCCCAACATTAATAGTAATATGTGGCATAAATTATTTACAATCTATTTCATTCAAAAAATTTCCACCCAAATACTATAACAAAAGGGGGAAAAAAGGATCATGATTAGTGTTTCTTTTATTTCACATGGAGCCTTTGATTAGATTGTATAACACTTCCCAATTTTTCTTTTGCAGATAAACACTTTATGACTAGTACAATTCGATCATAGCACCAAGAGGTCTATGTCGATTTCAATGTTAAGGGTTCAACCCATAGTCAACCATGTATTTAGTAGTCTTAGTAAGTATGTCAATATCTACCCAACTCTTTGGTTGTCACATACATACATTCTCTCTCTCTCTCTCTCTCTCTCTCTCTCTCACACACACACACACACACACACACACACACACACACACACACTTGCATTGAAGATAAATGTTCATGGCTTGAAAACAAGGATGGTGTCGCTACTTAGGAACACCATTTTGGACTCTTCATCTAATTCCTCCTATGTCATTTAGATGAGGAACATGATAAATACGTTATATTCCATATAGTGGTATCCTATTAACTTGCCCATTTTTAGATATAGACTTCTCTTTGTCTTGTTTGATAAATCTTCTTTTTAGATCCATGCTAGTTTTAATTTTTTGCATATATGTCTTATGTTGAATATCCCATAAAAGAATATTGTTTTCGGAATATTGATGATTTTGTATAATCATTTTTGTTGCAACACAATGACATTTAGACCTATATGGATGAGGAAACATACAAGAGATATGATCAATAATGTTTGTTTAGGTATCCTAACATTAGTCATTTTTTTTGTTGTTATTAAGACGAGTTCTGATTACCTATATCTAAATGATTTTTGCATTTACAAAATGTATATTTATTTCAATTTGAAATAAAAATAGGTTTTTTTCCAAGGAAAAAAAAAAGAACTAATCAATCGCACACATGTATGAAAAATCCGTTTCTTGGCATCAAATGGAATTTATTTACTAATAGGCTCTGGCTTTGAAAATTATTAACATTTTTTTAATGAGGATAAAACTATGGGGTTGGTCGATGTCAGGGTGATGTCACCACCAAAGAATGATGGTTCATAACACACAAACACACACACACACACACACACACACACATATATATTCCAAAGTATTTACTCTCATTGAGGGGGAGCTTGAGGAAGGATTGGCCAAACCTTCCTCAAGCTTATTATTCACATTGAGGGGGATCTTGAGGAAGAGTTGGATAACCCTTTCTCAAGCATAGCATTCACTTCTAGGGGGAGCAGGGGGGAGGGTCAACCAACTCTTCATCAAGCATAGTATTCTCATTAAAGGGTAGCATAGAGAAGGGCCAGTTGACCCTTCCTCAAGCATAGTATTTTCATCATGAGGGAGACCAACAAAGCATCGACCAACCCTTCCTCAATATTACTATTCACATTAAGGGGGAGCTCAAGGAAGGGTTGGTTGACCATTCCTCAAGAAAAATATTATTTTCATAGGGGATCTTAAGGAAGGTTCAACCAACCCTTCCTCAAGATTAATATTCATGTCAAGGGAAAGCCCAAGAAAAAGTTAATCAACCTTTTCTCAATCATAGTAATTTTTTATAGGGGGACTTGACAAAGGGGTAAATCAACCCTTCCTCGATATTAGTATTTGTGTTGAGATTGATATGGGATAAGGTTCCACTAACCTTTCCTAATTCATAGTATCCATGTCAAGGGGGAGCTCAACGAAGGGTTAATCAACCCTTCCTCAAACTTTGTATTCACGTCAAGGGGGAGCTTGAAGAAGGTTCAATTGACCCCTCCTCAAAGAAAATAATCTTATCAATGGTGAGCATGAGAACGGGATGATTGACCCTTCCTAAATCACAACATTCTAATTATGGAAGAGACTAGGGAAGGGTCAACTAATTCTTCCTCAATCTTAGTATTTGCATTGAGAGGGATCCTATAGAAGGGTTGGTCAACCCTTCCATGTTACGGGGAAAATCTCTCTATGGAAAGGGGTAAACCACAAAAGACGGAAATGACTGCAGAAATCAACTCTAATCCCAGGTATGTTATATAAAAAAATATGCTAACAAGACAAGATAAAGATCCTACCTCGTCCAGACGTTCGATGAAGTCCATCTTTGAGAATTTGAATCAAAGAAATACACCCGCAACTTGTCCTCAACAACCAAGAAACAAAAGCATATGGTGATAATATATAAGGTTAGCACATTAAATAGAATAATCCATCAACATTCATAACAAATATGCCCATGGAATAAAAATTCAAATATTTGCAAGATATTAATTGGATGAGAAAAGAGTATTTATATTAAAATGTGATCAACAGAAGTGAATGAATTACAAAATTTCATGCCATCACGGTTCAGAACCGAGAAACTAAGTCCCTTCCAGTTGTGCCTCCACCACTTCAATCTTCCACCAAAGGCAAGCTCATATAAGGGAGACAATGAGGTTCTCAATCAAGTAGGGAAGAGCTTGGGGGCGGAACAATGTGTTCAGACTTAAAAGGAAAAAGGGATGCAGACTCAATATGAAGTGAATAATTTCTCGAGAGTAACTTTGCTCTCAAAGTTGAATTCTTCTCCTCTTTTGCACTACTTGGATATGGTCCATTTATATCCTTCAAGTGGAACTAAAGGGCATAGTAAAAATGTTTTCAGTATATGGAAGGTCAAGGATCATGGATCCTGTGACATGACATGGAAACCCGACACTATTTTTTAATTTTGGGCACAACACCCAATGTACGTGGGTTGTAGTGGTGCAACCTGCGTATACAGATGTTGTATAATAGTTAGGGCGCGTATATGTGGAAAAATATTGTTTTTAGCTCTGAGATTTGCAAAAAGGGACTTCAAGTCTACATAGGGAAATGGAAAAAGGCCTTCTGAGCAAATTTGCATAAGGTGAGGAAAATATTTCTATAACAGATGCCCCCTAATGTGTGAGGTCAGAGGGTTATCTGTGATGGCCAAAATACATTGTAATACCCAAAAGTGGAGTAATGGAGACCCAACTAGAAGAACTAGTTTCTCATGAGTATATTACAATCTGTACTAACTTTGCGCACATGGCTGCCAATTTGAATTACACTGCAGATCCATGTGAAAATATACCTAACAGTTGTTCATGGCCATGAGTAGGCAATACAAAGGTGGTTATATGCCAAAGGATGTCATAGTCATGAGCACGACCTAGTAACACCAGTCTCAAAATCAATCTGAAGATATCTGTATACAATGGAGTACAATCTGATCTCCCATGGTCACTGAAGTCACATAGGTACTTGTCCAATGAAAGATATCAAGAGCTCAAGAAAGATGTGACTATGAACTAATGTCTTCCAGTATTCTACGCAATCCGCCAAAGGTGCAAGTATACATTGTGTGAATAAAGGAGTTGAGCTCGAACATAATGAGACTTCGTTTGATTACTGGTCATTAAGGTATATTGTTAACAAACGCGAGACAACCTATAAATAATGAAAGTAGGTATTAAGGCATTGAGTACATTATTACAAGTGTGAATAAAGGTGTCGGGGTCAAACACTTGAAGAATCCATCGATTAGGGGACATTGATGTATTCCCAACAGTCGATGGTGGGAGAACCTACCACTAATGACTACAAGCCTCTAGGTACTCATAGGACTCTAGGTCTCGTTTCCAGAATAGATGGGCTGAAGTCGATGGAAGAAGACCCACTAAAAGGAGAGAATTGAGACATCTCTCATCATTCAACACGAAGTACACAGAAGGATCTTGATGATTTGGAGGAACATGTTCACGAACCAATGACCCTGTGCGTCTTTCGCATGTACCAGATGCAAGAATGACATGAAAAAGACCCTCTGAATAGAAGCCAATAAGAAAAATGATGACAAAGGCAAGGAAACCACCTATAAGGCTAATGCAATCCAAGACATTGCATGAATCCCAAGGTGTGAATAGATTTCTTTCCATCGAACACAAGGGAAACCCCCAATCAGTGACCAATGATGAAATGTTGATTGTTGGGTTCAAGGTTACCTACCAATGATGAAAGTAGGAACAGGGTGAATAATAGGACTACAACTTCATGTAACTCTGAGACACACTGGGGGTATGGAAAACATGCAAAGTCAAGAGTTCTGAGGAATGGTTGACACGGGTTGATAGACATCCTTTGAAAAAGAGCATGAGACATATGGACAACTCTGGCAGCATAGAATTGATGATGAAACTTTGTGATGCAGGAGGAATCAATCAAAATCTCCATAGGGACTAGAAGAGTAACTAGACGGGGGAGTAAACTCTCGGTAACGAGCTCAGCTTCCTAAGGTCATGCTAAACCCAAAATTTTGATGACATGTGGACTCAAAAGTTTGTGCTTCGTTCAAAGGCGACACGACTACTGCCAATATAAGATAATATTCTTTTCCCGCCCCTCTTTTTTTGTTTTTTCATAGTCAAATGAATGTTATGATACAGAGGAGGAAACGAGTGTCGCAAGTAAGCAACTAGTTCCAACAGTGGAACATAACTATGCTCAATGTAAGGAGGTGCATGCGGGAGATGGACACTCAGGGGAATGTTTCCTCTTGGGTATAGGGTGTCAAACTGCAAAGGATATAAACAAGGCTCTTCTTGGCTGATGATGCAAACTGATGAGGTGAAAGGCTTATAACGCAAAAGCAAGAACTAACAATAGGATCAATACTGCAAGCAAGAGAATGAGATGCAATTACAACTTAACGCCAAAAAATGTCTTTTTTTTCGTAATCTTAGTCTACTTGGCTTGAAAAATGGGTAAACGTGCACCAAATAGACATCCTTTGAAATCCAATTTACGAGTGTGAAAGAGACAAGTTCACTTGACAATCTTTTCTCTTTTTGAGAGAGTCGGAAAAGAGCTTAAACCAGACTCATTGGGAGTCCTCTAGGTATGGGTTAGCATGCTTATGAGTAAGAAATGAGGTTCAAACACAAATTCATGTATTAACTGCAAGGGACTCCCAGTCCTACGGAAAAAAAATTCTGCATGGGTACCAAATGGAGCAGGGGATCTAACTAGGGTACCCATGTTTGGTAAGTCTCTACCATTCAAGAATGACACTTCTAGTTGCAAATAGAAGGTTCTTTGTCACTGTTAAATGTGTTTGTACATAAGGCATATGAGTTGCAGTCATAGGATGATGCAAGTGTGCATAATGGATTGATGACCTATCCTATATGTTGGATAACGAAGATACTTGTCCAAAGTTACGAATGAGCATATGGCGCTGAAAACCGCAAGAATCCATGGATAAACCCACAAAAACCAACTCCATCCATTGTCATATTAGTCAATTAGGTCAAAATATTAGGCCAAACTACATAAAGTGGGTAAAAGTTTTCTACAAATAGTAAAAAAAAAACAATTGTACTATACCATTTGTATTTTTTACCCAAATAGTGCATTTTGGACCAAATTACCCCTGAATTTCAACTGTTGTTTGCGTGAGCTACGAGCAATGAAATCAACAACTGTTTGGACCAAGTAATTCATCTTGCTACTCTCTTTCTTTCCGGTGGATTAAAATTTGCAATTAGGATTCCTTTTTTGAGTAATTTAGGGTGCAACTTAGAAACTAAGGTATACGCGGGATATAGATCATCGAGTCGTGTATACACATACCTATACGCGATTGTTTACAAAACATCCAGCGTATAAGAATCCATGTACACGACTATGTAAATTGTAGCTCGCGTACATGTCCGTCGATAAGGTTTTTAAGATGTTGCTAACTCAAAAAATGGTTTGAATCTTGCAGTATGGTGCTAGAGTGGAGAGAAAGAGAGCATGAAGAGGTGGATGTTGTAGTGTAGAGAGTTCCAAGGGCCTGAATGGCCTTAAAAAGATGTTGTCTATAAAAGTTTTGGTCTCTCAAAGGTATGAGGGATCAAGTGAGTCTACTTCAGCTACTTGTGAACTATTGGGATCCAGATACTGAGACCTTCAACCTTGATGGACAACCATTGAGGATTGAAGTTGAGGACATCTACTTATTGATGGGATTGTCGCGTCAGGGTGAGTTGGTCAACCTCAAAGCCCACGAAGCTGGGATTGGCATGAACATAGAGGATTACATATCCACTCATTATATTGTAGGGACCGATAAGGTAGGGAGCCAAATCCCGATCAGAGCGATCAACAATCTGAGTCTCAAGATTTTTATCCTGGTGTTGAAATGGATCACATGGTTGGCCTCTTTGCACCAGGCATCGATGCCACTTATGTTCTATTTAGTGGATTACTTGCGACCCATGGTTTATGACTGGTGTACCTCACTATTGGCCAACATGAAGAGCCAACTGACAGACTGTAAACTGGGTAGAAAGAGGAACTTCGGGTTTTCATTTATCCTTTGTACTTTTTTCTTTGAGCAGGTTCCAAGCTTGGGCCCTAGAGTTGAGATTGTTATGCATGGACCTCGAGATCCATCCCTGGCACGGTGGACCAAGGTGATGAGGCAATAGGAGGGTGGTAGGGTTCCAACACCCTACAACGATGTGTTTTTCTTCTGGTGGAGTCGGCAGGTGATGGCCCTGGAGGACTACCCTTATGTAGGGATTGAATTTAGAGGAGATCCAGACATGTCATTACCACTAGGTTTCACCTATGGAGACATAGGTATGCCAAAGTTTTTTTAATATTTCATTTTTTTGTATTTTTGCATAAGAAAACAAAAATATTTTTGGATGATGTCAAGTACTAACTAAACATGTGTGTGACGCATATGTGGGTCCACAACGGCTAGATAGACTTCCACGACATCGACGGAGACACCAGGGGGATGAGCCAGTAGGAGGGGATGCTGATAGAGTGCTTAAAAACATGAAAGGAAACCTGTCTCATTTGATGCAGAGGATTCCCATGGTTCAGGTAGAGGATATGTCAGAGGCAATGCAACGATAGGTGGTAGGTGTGCCCTGTGCTTGGGTACAACTCTTTCGGTGTCTCACAAACGCCATAGTATGCTATCATGACATTCATCTAGCGCCACAGGCGTAGATTTCGTGATTATTGTATGATCGACCATATATGTATTTTGAGGGTGTGAGCCCCAATTTTGTACTATAACATCATATTTTTTGGAGAGATGAAATATATAAAAACATTGATCTTTGGCTTTACTTATATTACAATGTGCACATTGATGAAATTGTTTTCTTTTCTTTAGTTATGTGACAAGTGCCAATATGAAACAAAATTAGCATATGCATCGAATACATAATTATAACTTCTAGGTATGTGATGATAAGTAATAAAATCAAAATGTCATTCCAAAAGTCGTACCCGTAAGAATTGTCGGAGTAGAGTAGGGTCATGCACACAGTAACTGTCGTTCAACTGACATACTACTAATTGGGAGTCCAAGAGAACTTCTAAAGAGTGAATACCATGTGAAATGGAATCACGCAAAAGTTCTATAATGGTGCTATATTCGACCACATTATTCGTGGATGGCCCTAGGCAAACGCCACCTGAAGACACCAGTAGACCTGCGGGTGAGTAAACAACCCAAGCAGTGGAAGCCAAGTTCCGCGTATGACGACTGGCCCCGTCTACAAAACCTAAGTAGATCGAAGACTCCGTTGACATATGCCAACCAAGGGAAAACTTGATAAACAAGTTGAAGATAAAAAGAGGGAAAATATATATAAACTAAAATACATTAGTATACAAATAGTTACACCCAAGCTTGGGGCTCAAGCGTATTATATTTTCAAAGAGAGCCCATTCCCGGGCTCAACCAACATGTTCCCTTCATAATCTTCTAATTCATAGGCTAATTTTTCTAAGACACGTCGTACGATATAGGGACCGTGCCACATGGGTTTGAAATTGCCTGCCTCTAGTGGTTCTTTGACCTGGTCGTACAGAAGGACCAAGTCACCCTTGACATACTGTCGAGGATAGAAAAAATTGTCATACTGGACCTTGACACGTCTTTTATTCACTTCGATAGTCGTAGAGGCATCTCGACGCTGCTCATCTAAACTCTCTAGGTGTATGAGGTGTTGTTCAAGATCGGAAGTGTCAGGTAGGAGTGTAACTGCCAATATATGAGAAGGGATTTAAAATTCAATAGGTAGGATCGACTCCACACCGTGCACTAACTGGAAAGGGGAAAAACCGGTGGAAGTATTAACCGAGGTTCAGTATGCCCAAAGTGTTGTATAAAGCATGATATTCCAGTCATATTTTCTCTGGTTGACAGTTTTCTACAAAATGGTCTTGAGAGTCTTGTTCACGACCTCTACTTGTCCACTTTCCTGGGGATAGTAAGGGGAAGAATGACCATGCCTAAACCCCAATTTTGATGCTAGTTCTTTCATCATTTCATTCTAAAAGTGACTGCCATGATCAATGGCAATATCACTTGGGATTCCGAACCTGGCTATAATTTGATTGAATACGGAGAAGGAAGAAGTCTTACCATCAGATCTAACTGTAGGCATGGCCTCAACCCACTTAGTAAAGTAGTCTACGACCACGATAATGTGTTGATGCCCCCCAGCCAAAGTTGGGTTGCAATCCACAAAATCCACCCCGCACTTGGTGAAGGGACCAACGACAATGACTGGATGGAGAGGGGTTGGATGTGAGTGCATTTTCTGAGTGAACACCTGGCAGGGTTGACATTTCTTAATCTCTTTGATGCAATCTTTAAAAAAAAATGGCCAAAAATAACCGGCTCGCAAAATTTTCTTGGTTTTCGCAAGCTCGAATAGATGACCACCACAAGCCCCACTATGGCATTCATTTAGATCATGCTCAGCTTCTTTGTGAGTCAAACAACGATGAAAGATATTTTCTACTCCTCGACGATATAGAGTGTCATCGATGATAAGGTAATTCTTAGCTTGGTATTGTATACGTCGTCGGTCACCTCGCGAGAGATGTTGAGGGAACTTCAAAGTTTGAAGATAAACAACAATATCTCCATACCAGGGGTCTGACGATGAGACAAGGAAAATGTGTTCATCCACAAATGAATCAACATGAATAACATCCTCATCTAACCGAGGGAAGTCCGATATTAACTCTGCAAAAACTAGTGATTTTTTGTACTTCACAGAAGAGAATTCGAGATCGAATTCTTGTAGAATGACAATCCATTTATTGTACTTTACCCCTATGATATGCCTAGAAAGGATGTATTGAAATGGATTGACATCGACCACCATAGTAGTTTTGCAAAGCAATATATAATTTTGTAATCATTGAACTACGTGAACAACAACTAAAGCTAATTTTTCAACATGAGAATATTTGAGTTCATGTCTGACTAAGTTTTGACTAAGATGGTAAATGACGTGCTCACGGAGCTTGTCATCCTCCTGAACCAACACCATACCAATCATTTCGTCGGACGTGGTGACATAAAGAAAGTAATCTCTACCATAGTCTGGAGACTTCAGCAGAGGCGTCGATACCAAGGCTTTCTTCAAATCATCAAAGGATTCATGGGATTTCTCATCCCAGATAAAAGGAGTGTTCTTATTTACGAGATGCATGAAACCCTTAGTAATATTGGCATAGTTCACTATAAACCGTCGTAAAAAGTTATCTTTCCCCTTTAAACCTTGAAGTTGATGAATAGTGCACGGGGGAGGCAATCAAAGTATTGCCTCCACCTTTAACGGATCTACCATGATCCCAGTCTCAGAGACTAAAAATCCTAGAAGTCAACCTGACCTAACACAAAAGATGCATTTATGAGGGTTCAAATGGATGCGATAATGGTGACATCTTTAAAAAACTAGTCGAAGATGTTTACTGTGATCCACTCTCTTACGGAAGTGAGCAGCAAAATCGTCGAGATAGGCTTCGACTATATGCTTGAGATTGTGAAATGTGAAGGTCATAGCTCGTTGGAAGGTTGCTCCGATGTTCTTAAGGCTAAAAGGCATCTTTCGGTATGTGAATATACCCCAAGGGGAAATAAATGTCGTCTTATGTTGGTCCTCAGGCTTAATCTAAATTTGGTTATACCCTGAAAATTCATCCATAAAAGAAAAAAAATTCTTCCCACATATTCATCGAGAATATGATCAATGAAGGGTGTCAAGAAGTTTTCTTTGGGACATGCTTTATTCAGGACACAAAAATCTGTGCATATGCAGATGGTTCCTTTCTTTTTATTCACATGAATGGGATTGGATACCCATTCATTCAAGGGAACTGGGTAGATAAATCCAACATTAAGAAGTTTTTCTACCTCTACCTTAATAGCAAGGCCCTTCCTAGGATTGGCAGCTCTAAGTCATTGTCGAATAGATTTAGCATCCGGGTAGGTTTTAATCTCATGTTCGACAATTCGAGGGTCGATTCCTGGCATCTCTTCATATGACCAAGCGAACACATCGCATAATTCTTTGAAGATCTCGGTGTAGATCATAATTTCTTTCGGCGAACAATCCGCACCAATGTATACATTTTCAACCTTGCCAGGAATACGAGAGATATCGATCATGACGGTAGGAGAGATACTCGCCATGTTTCCTTCGGCATAAATGTTGTGCGTATCAAGTGGAACTATGGCATGACCGACTATCTTGCTCAAGGTAGATACAAAATCATCTTATTCGATTCTGGAAAGCTTTGGGAGAAAATAATAGAAATGATCCATATCATCCCATGGCCTTTCAGAACCATTCATGGCCTCTATGATAGCTTCATCCGAAGGAAAAGTCTCATCAAGGAGGTCATGTGAAAAAGACAATGAAGTGGCCCACACAGGCTCTAGAATAGGATCGTCCTCGTTTGTCTATGAGGTAATAGGATCCAGATCGATGAAAGAGTCAAGAACAAATCGATATGCTATCTATGTTTTCAATAGTGGCATGGCCATTCCAGTATGTTACTGACCTTCACAAGATGAAGTCGAGGAAGGTAGGGTCCAAGGATCGTTAAAATATGAAGTGCGGAAAGGAACGAACCTCTTTGATGAAGTAGACCTACTGGACATGGCATATATATATGAATTGGTTCCATGGAGTTGAAGGCACCCATAAGGAATGAATACATTCCGACATCGATATTCTTAGTTTTCAACTGAGAATTTTCGATCACGTGGATCGAGGGTCCAACAAATGCATTAGGGATAGCATACACAAAGGAAGCATGGTCTATCATCACGATCTTCCCATCGTGAGGAAAGCAAAGAGTGCGGAAGATGGATGATATGATTGCAGTCATAGCATAAGTTCAATTGCATCCTAGTAACAAGTTATAGTCGAGGGGCACATCAACCACCTCGACATACACCTCTACCGTCTTCCCACCTAACTGGACAAGGAAGGAAAGAAGAATAAGGGCAGAAGGAATGACCATCAAAAGTAGTCAACATGGTCGGAGATTGAGAAAGGGTCGGAGAGCCGAGGGCTTTCCAACATACCAGGGACATCACACATCTTACAACACCTTCATCAACAAAAATACATTTGATAGTATACTTTGAGTAACCCGCGTGGATTTTGAATTCCACATGGTAAGGCAAGCAAGGCTTCACATCTATGACATCAAACTTCATAAATTTATAGCCATAATAATTTAGAGTTCCTAATGCAGATAGCAAGGCATTACTCTATGAAGGACACGTCTGGAGTATCTCCAGAACCGACATCGCACAAGGGGTTTGACCCAGATCCTCAACAATAGAGTAATTTTGGGCGGCTCTAGCATTAGGATTGTGTGTAGAGCGCTTGAGTGATCCTTTCGGAATACGAGGCGAGGGCTCTGGTTTTTTGATCTGTAAGGGCATCTCTGGAGGAGGGGGAGACTCTAGTAAACCAGGTACGTTCTATGGAGAATTGTAATCGTGAGACCGAGTGGCTACATTAACATTATATTTAACCATATTTGAGCATAGATGGTCACCGTCTTGAGTCGATGGGTTTTGAATCCCACTCACCGCATTTTCGGCATTCGAGGAACTCGAGGCCATGTGTTGATTATGTGGAAATAGATTAGTCAGCACAACGGGCGGTAGAGATAAAATCCTCACAACTTCCATAAGTTTGGGGGATAAATGGGTAAGGTGGCCGTCTGTACAAAGCTTGTAGGGAAAATTCACCTTCCGCCTTTCTTTCTTGCCCCCACCAACATTATTATTCAACTTCTCATTATTACCATTGTCCTTGGGTTTATTATTATTCTTCCCACCCTTACGATTGTTACCCCGTCCTTTCTTTTTATTCCCTCCTGGTTGTTGGTTACCATTCGGGTTAGTCGACGAATACACAAAATGTACATCCACAGACTGAGTGGGAGTGGAGGACACAGGTGAAGTCAACCCTCCTACAAACTAGTTTAGAGACAAATCTTTCAACTGACTTGTCACTAGGTCTAGATGTTTTACATTAGCGGAGCCTACAATTCCATCAGCATGAGGCTCGAGCTTTTTTCTAGAGTCATATTTTGACCTTGGTGTGTCTGGAAGAATATCGTATAACATCCCAAACTGAGCATATATAAGATCTAACTGCTGGGATTTAAAAATCGATTCTTCCTCATATGTAACCTCAGATGTAGAAACATCCTTCGAAATATAAGGTTGTAGAGACTTAATGAACCACTCTAACATGAATTTTGGGGGTATGTAGGACTTGATCAACGTCTTCCGTCTAAGACACTCTTGGATGTGATCCAAGATATGGGTGGCTTTTTCCTAACGGAAGGCCGACAAAAGTTCTATTCCAACATCGTAATGAGAAGTGGTTGAGGAAGACTAAAACCATTTAATTAAAAATTATGTATGTCCCACTGGTATCTCTATATACCATTGTGTGGAAACCCTCATGAGGGTGCGTTGAAAAAATCTTAAATGAATAGAATCGTCATTAAGGGAGTTCAAAGAGAACCAAAGGTGAAAGGTAGTGGCGTGATCACCAGGATCCCCACTAGTCTTGCCTTCAAATTTTGGAAAATCAGAAGGAAGATTGGTCGGGATGGGGGGCCATGTCGGATCATGACACATATGGTCATTCATCGATCTAGAAAATTCTGGCAAATTGAGCGTGGCCAGAAAAGGGAGACAGAGTTGTGGCATCTAGCCCCAAGCTCCTTGGAAAGATTGTTGTTGGGGAATTGCAGCCCATCCAGGGTTCTAGTATGTACCATGGCCATGTCTGGTATTGTAAGACCCTCCTCCAAACTGATTCACGAGGGGTTGGTTGGGCACCATTCCAGTAGGAATGTTATGATGAGGGTTGTAAAAACTGCCCCCAGCTGGAGTGGCTCCAGGTTAGGGGTTTCCCAAGGTATGAAACTGACCTCCTCCAGGTGTGAATCCAGAGGATAAAGGTGGATTCTCCATGCCAAACGCATTGGTCGAAATCGGTACAGAGGAGGTATGTGTAAAGGACAAACTGTAATAAGTAGCTTGTCCTCTAGGTTGGCTACTCCATCCAGAGGCATTAGGACCAGGATTAGACCCGGGGTGAAAAGGAGGAAGGCCTCCAACTGTAGGAGTCGTTTGTGGGATATGATCACCACCAAACAAAAATGGAGCATGTGGAGGAGCCATGCCCCCGAGTCCAATACTAGTATTTGGAGTAGATGTTGGGATGGTGGAAGAAAATTGCGATGTGAAATTTGACATGTCATAAGAAAAAGGGATAGAGGTCGTAGGGATGGACTGAATATTGTAGCCCAACGAGTGACAAAGGGACCCAAAAGGGTTCATGGCTATAGGTTGATTATTCACTATAGGACAGACAGGAGTGATGATAGGAACCTTCGACACTACAACCATTGTGGTCGAAGGTGTCGAGGGAGTATTGTTAACTATAGTGGATATGGGAGTTGAAGGACTCCCAGTATATTTTTGACTCGATTCAGTACTCATCCTTGTATGATCACAAGTCTAGTAAGTGGAGGTGTGTGTACCACATTTGATAACTTTACACCTTTTAGAAGGAAAATAATCAATATGCGGTGGTAATTGTAACAAGCGGTGAGACCTGCAGGGAAGCTGGTATGGCTCCACGATGACTCAAGACTCGAGATATAAAAAAAAAAATAAAAAAAAAAATATTAAGGCCAACTAGTAATCAAAGAGCACACCAAAAATAAACAAAAGGCCAATATGCACACAAACAGGATAAAGTGGTTGAAAGGGGCCTCCCTCCCTAAAGTAGGCATGCCTTGCCCAAGAGGGGCCTGAGATTCCCTGCAAAATATCAGAGGTATCAGAATCAATTATAAGGGACCTCATGGGCTTAACAACCAGTTGGAAAGATCCCCCCAAAGAGGTAATCCTCCATAAGGGTTGTATGGTGTCCGACCCTTATATGACCCAGGGTACTTGCAGAATAAACCTTTCAAGTAACCTATGTAGTACCTATGTCAAGAAACTAAGAAACCACGATATAACTGATGCGCAGGCGAATAGTCATAAGTCAGGTCTATCGTATGGGCAGGGTAACAAAGCCCAAAACCTCGAAAGCATTGCCTCTCACAGAGGTAAAGGTACTAGCAAGATCCCCATATACGAATAGATCCCTATAAATATATCTGACGCTGAGAAGGTATTGGGGGGATATCCCCTCAACCAAACTCATGCGACCCCGTGCTTAACTCCGGTGTAAGTGGAGCCTCCCGACGTCACCAATTATACAATGGATTTCACCACTCCCTTAGTTAGACACATGTGTTGATTTAATAGCCTTGGAGAAGTTTACTCACAAAATCCTATTCGAAGGCTCTAAATCCTAAGCTAGTTTGTGCACCCTAGAAAATAAAATCATTTCTAATCAAAATTAAATTATCAACATTTCTTTTAGTGGCATTTCTTACTCAAAACAAGTGCATTCGTGAAATTAATGATGTTATGACTCAGCAAGTAAAATAAATGAATATGAATAAAATGCAAAGTCCTAACTTCAATTCCCAATAAATGATAAGCTTTTCAAATCCAATTTTCAATTTAGTTATGCAATTACAAATAATATGCAATCTTTATATACATGTTCTAAGATCAATGATAAGGACCCAAAAGATCAAATGCCAACAATGAAAAATGATTAATATTTTTGTATTCTCAATATAAAAGAATGAAAATGAAAGGACTGAACAACAACTTGATATGAATATTCTATTGTATATAAACAGAGACAAACCAAGTAGGATATCAAGAATCAAACACCCATCCCAAGATGCAAGGAAAATCAATGAAAAGGATAATGAGAAAGGCACCGCCTGAAAAATCAACCAAAGAAAGGTTTCATATCATTCCACAGACAATTAACAATCATAACAAAGACCCAAGAAGACTCAACAACCATCAAAACATACCTAGCAAACACCAAACTCAACAACCAAGCAAAAAAGGTTGATGTACGCGACTCTTTGATCTAGGGGATCAAATTTTGCTCAAAAATAAAAGTGCTCGGAATCAGTTCAAATCATACATGTGCATAGGTCTCGTTGATACGAACCCAACGCAGCTTGAACAGGCTCAAACGAACCTCGTATGAGAAAGATATCTTGTTCTGTTTGTTTTATCAAATAGGCAAAATTTTGTTGACTGTACAGTCCGTACAATGTTGACATGGCAGCTGACCATACAAGTTGTACGGTGGTACAATGACGTGGAAGATGCATTAGCATGATGACTGGGAAGATGTTTGCATACAGGTAGACGAATCATAATTTGACACGTGTCATATTGGTGGAAAAATGTTATGATGTCACGTGGCCCAGTCGTGGGCTACCACATGTCACCCCTCCAGTGGTTGGTGTGGTAAAATTTTATGTGACTCCACAGGAGTCAAACCTACAACCTTCAGGCATGGGGGAAGACTTTTGGCAGGGTCGAGCTACCAACCCACTCGCAATGGTTCTTAACCTATAATGTTTGATTTAAATATTTGAATTGAAACAAGGTGTTGTTTCACGAAGCAAAGGGACGAGGCTAGGCCCCATCCCCTGGCGAACACAACATATGACCCTACCATATAACCTTCGACACGGGGTTTACATTGGTATAGCCCCAACACATTTCTATACCACATGAACTTTGCATATATCCTCTTGCTACATGTGTTGGCGCGAGAGTTGTTACTTAGTTTTTGTTTGATTCGGGGTCCACTCTAGTGTTAGCCCTGGTCTACGGTACATGCATACGACCCTTTACACTTGGCGCTCAATGGACCTTTCTTTGGTGTGTAGCCCCCGGTCTTCCATGCGACCCAAACTTTGACACAGGTTTTCAAAGTTTACACTTGGAGTATAGCCCGACGGGTGCGGAGCCTTGGCCACATGACCACTCCACATGACCAAAGGTGTGGGGTCTATGCAACGGTTTAGCCACAGGGGGCCGAGAGAGGTGTTAGGACGTGGCCACATTCCTCCCATGCAAACTACACCTCCACCCAAGGGGGCACTAATCTCGTTAATGGTTCGACATTATGCCCCAATTTGTGGGATGCACGTGTGTGTTGGTTTTTAGGCCCAGTAATGCTGTGGGAGCCAGGTTGGTCATTCACAGGTGTGTTTTGGCAAGCAGGTACAACAAGCTTGGAGAGGAAAACTTCCATGAGGTGTAACTTCATTTTTTGGCCAAACCAGGTGCCGAAAAATCCCAACTAGGGGTTTTTGGACGTTATGAAGCCATTGAAGCCATCCATTTTGTATTCTGAGCACTGTAAGAGAACTTTTTAAGAATAATTAAAATGATCCAGGGAAGCTGGACCAAGAGATGTATCCCAAGAGAGGGGTGAACTCCTTTATCATTTGTTGTGTTATGTGTTCATTGTTGATGGTTTTTATCTGTTTGATATGTTGCTCATGTTTAAGTAAAAATCATTGAATTTATGTGTTAGTAACTTGATCCAATTACCCAAACACATACCAGTTTACACTTGCAATTTAAAGAGATATGTCTTCTTCATTTTTAAGATCTATTGGAAACATATTCATTCCATGTTCAGATCAGTTAGTATCAAAGCTTTGGTTTTTGAAGGCTTGATTGTTTGCAAGTTGTTTTTGTTTTATAATGCTTATAAGGTTGAATCTCACAAGAGGAGAAGGTCAACTTGTAGAGCCAAGTTCTCAACTGTCAAGAAGGAGAAATATCAAATCACCTCAAGTTTCAAGGAGATATTCACCAAGTATGGCTCATTAGGACATCCATGGAACTCTTCCTTCAAAGGAGGAAAACTTCAGAAAGGATTTCTATGACATGAATGAGATGGCCAAAGTTTTGTTTGAAGAAATAAATGCAAGATCACAAGGGGAAAGCTCCAACCCTCCAAAGGGAAATGGAGATAGTGGTGATAAAAATCCAAAGGGCAATGGAGATAGTGGTGATAAAAATCCAAAGGGGAATGGAGGGAGTGGTGATTCTCCACCTCCTTCACCTCCATCTTCCACCATTTCACAACCACCTCCAAATTCTCCAAATGATAATGACACTACTACATTGGGCGCAAGTTACGAAGAAATATTACGACGGTTTAAAATTTCGTCGTATTTTTTTTTCTTTTTTTTACTAAATATACTCTTTTTTTTCGGTGTCCAACTGTTGGTCGCTCTAGAGCGACATTCCATGTTGGTCGTTTTAACAATGAAAGTTAGTCGCTAGAGTGACCAACCACCAATTAGTCGCTATAACGACCAACAACGGCACGTGTGAGAATCAAACGATCATTTACAACAAATCAATCCTATATATATCTCAGTTACGACAAATTTGCTATAGTTGCGACAATCATTTTCTACAGTTGCAAAAGTCATTCGGGTGTTCTGATGCAATGGTGTTCTGGTTTTTTATGAAATCTTGATTTCAATTCTCTTTCAAGAAGAGAAACATTGAATTGATCAGACTCTACATAGATGAGATTTTGAAGGTCGGTTCTTAAAATTTTTCTATGTGATTTAGTAATTTGGTGCTATTGAACTATTTTATGGTTTATTTTCACTCCTTAAATAAGATTTTATGGTTTATTTTAACTCCTTAGAAAGACTTTATGGTTTATCCACTTTTGATAGAGTAAAAAGATTACTGATTCAGCTACAATTACTCTAATTAGATTCAATCACTCTAATTTTGTTCTTATATTTCATGGAACTTCTTGAATATCTAAGTATCCTTGCCTTAGTAAATTTACATTTAGGGTTTCCTCCTTGAGTTGGAAAAGAACCAACTAGAAGTGAAGAGCAGTGGCTTTTTTGTTGATATTGGGCATCAATACTCTTGTGTATCCCTAAATCCACCCTAATTTTTATTAGGGACTTAATATTATATAGTGTGATTTTGGGTGATAATAGATCCACCTCCTCTTATTAATGTTTCATGCTTTTAGGTTTCATGCTTTGTCCCTTATTTTTTCTGAACATGCTGTATAATTTTCATTACAAATATCCAAATATATACCAAATTATTTGAATAGATTTGTATATTGTACTTATAATGTTTCAATGGATTTGTTGTAATAGGTAATTACAATGTCAACTCTAGATGAGAAAATAGAGCATGTTATGTTAAAGCAACACATGGTGATTCATGGTGATGGGAAATGTTATTGCCCTTGTTGTGAATGCATGGGTTTTAATGGAAGAAGACTACCTTTAAAAATAGTTGAAAAACATTATAGGGAGAATGGGCACATTGAAGGGGGCAATGAATATCGTCCCATGGTAAGTAATTAGTTATTATAGATCTTTAAGGGTATTATACATTAATTGTTTTTTTTTTAATTTATCTTTCAAAATAATATTTGTGATATAATCTAACTGTATTTTATTGCTTCCATTGTTTTTATTAAAGAAAAATCATCCTAAGAATGTGATGTCACCTAGCAGGAGACGTTTTCATAGAGATAATACTAAAGAACAAGCTGAACTTAATCGTGTGGATAATGGTGATCACGTTATTCCTATGGAAAATTATGATATTAATAATACAATTGATGATGATGGGACAAATATATTGATCCAAGACATTTATAATGCTCCAATGGATGATGATGTCAACATGGAGGAGGACAACTTGGAAGATGATAATGATGACAGTGATGAGGACAATGATGATGAATATATTTTTGATAAACCTATCCTTCAAAATGCCATTGAATCCCTATATGAAGGCACAAAAGAAAGTGTTCTCTCTGCTGTAATGTTGTTGGTCAAATTGAAGGTATCAAATGGTTTGTAAAACACATGTATGACACAGATACTAAGGTAAGCAACATAATTTCACAGTTTTATGCAATTTTCAACTTTTATTTTATTTTATTTTCAGTGTCAATTGATGTCTAAATTAAGGATGCAATATTTATAATGATTAATATAATTTTCATTATTGATTTTTTTCTTTGTATATTGTTGTTGTAGGTTGATAGGTGAATATTTATTACCATCACCAAATAAGTTACCTCACACATACCGAGAATTATCAACCATTCTAAAAGAAATTGGAATGGAATATCAGGCTATTGATGCATGCCCCAATGATCACATAATGTATTATGGGAAATATGCATCTAAATCAAATTGCCCACAATGTCAAATGTAACATCCCGCTCTGGCGCACTGACAAAACTTATTCTTTGAGGACACTTGCTCGCAAGTGATCTGGATTTTTATGATGATGAACCACTTAACCTTGATGATGATGCATCATGATTGATGACAGGATGTTTTACTATTGCTATATACAGGTGCTATTGACTCAGTTTCATTGAGTGTGCAGGGTTTCGTACCTTGAGGATGCAGAGGCATCGGTGGAACTCCCTTGGACTCCGGGTTGAGTCAGGGAGTGGGATATTTGAGTTGTTTTCATTTACAGTGATATTGTGTGGTTTTGATGATATGCTACTGATTTCATGATATGTTGTTGACATGATCTGACATGATGGTTGATGATGCAGGCTGACGATAGCTTGCCGACCAGACTCACATATGGAGTAAAGGGGCCACACACGAGTTCCAGAGAGA
>ML797597.1:172297-187311 GCA_009831015.1 Picea engelmannii | reverse complement strand
AAGAATATATTAACAAAGAAAGGTGAATTTGGCGGGTTAAAAACTCATGACTGGCATACCTTCATCAAGGTAATTTCTTTCGTATATTTGTTATGTATTGGTAAGAATCGATGTAATATTTTTAAATTTTGTAAATATATTGTAAATATGAAATCATAAATTTATTAATGTGCCATTGTTTTGTTACAGCATGTGCTACCTCTATATTTTCCCGAAAACTTTGACAACAACGTAAAACAAGTTATATACGACCTTGGAAAATACATGAGGTAAATAATGACAAATGAATTACATATTATTATTTATATGTAATAAAAATGTTGTAGAAGTTGTTGATGACATGTGTTTTACTTGTAATATTCATGTATACAATATTGTATTTGTTGAAACATATTTTGTTCTCATAACATTTGTAGGTGGTTGTCATCTAAATAAATCCATAAGGAAGATATAAAATATTGGAAGAGAGAAATTCCTCGTTTAATGTGTGCAATGCAAACGTATCTACCTCCAACATTTTTCAATGTGCAAGAACACTACTTCATACACCAGGTCGAGGAGATTGAATTGTGTGGACCTATACACACAAGGTCAATGTGGATGGTGGAGAGACACTTGAAGTCATTGAAGGCTTTAGTTAGACAAAGAGAACGTCCCAAGGGTTCAATGGTGGAGGGGTATATGGTATATCAAACGTTAGTGTATATTAGCGATTATCTTCCTGATTTAGGGAGGAAAATTAATATGCATTTCATTTAGGGTGTCAATAACGTCAAAATATATGAAGTGAAGGTCTTGGTCGGGAATGGTAAAATGAGGAAAGTGAAAGGTATTATATTATTTGATTTTTATCTATATTGTATTTCTTCAATTTATATTGTACCTTCATCAATTATTATTATTCATTATTCTTACTAATTTATATTTTTTTCATTGTAGCTAGTTGAGTGTGGGATGCACTACATTTATACATTGCTAACAATCTTGATTGGATGAAGCTATGGATAGAACAATGTTATCAACATCATGGTAGGTTATCATGGGAAGGGGTGGCTACATTAATTAAAATAGCTCATCGTAATGAAGATCACAATCTTACGCAGAGGGAGATTGATTTAGCATATGGTTTAAAAGATAAACAGGTAAGCATATCAAATTTTACCCGCACTTTCTTTTATTATAAAAAATGTTAATGTATTATTTTTTAATATTTATTAAGTTTAAATACGTTTATTAATTATTAATTTATTTTGTACTTGTCGGGAATATTGCAGTTGAAGCACCACAAAGTTATGTGGTACAATGGTCAAAAATTTCACGTCAAAAGGGTGGATGACACGATGAAAACCGTCGATTCAGGGATAACTGCAGTGTTTCAAATCACTAATGTTTCTTCTAGAAGTGACAAACATCCAAGACTAACAGAAAATAGATATTATGGATATTTGGATGGTATAATCGAGTGTGACTTCAAATCCGTCAAGATAATTCTGTTTGAGGTCAAATGGTATCATTTACAGATAAATGAATGTGATCTTGAAATAATTGTTATTCAGCATGACAATGGTTTTACCATGGTTAATACAAGGACATTTGAGCCGGGTCTAGAAAGTTATGTTCTTCCAAGCCAATGTGAGCAGGTATTCTATTGCGAGGTTCCCGGTAAACCAGGTTGGTCATTTGTTTTTAGATATGATCCAAGAGGATGTCCTGTAAAGTATAATGTACCAGAAGAAGATGATATTCAAGTTCTAGAAAGTGATACAGAGGAACATGAGGAGGTAGACTGTGTATAGTCAAATGACGAAGTCGAAGAAGTTGATCGACCATATGATGTAGATGATAATGTTATCGATGACGCTATATCTGATGATGATATTATGAAAAATTATGACAGTACTGATGATGATATAGAATATGATGAGTTGGATGAAGAAGAAGATCAATGATATTCCTACATGTGGTTAGTCATTTGTACTATAGATCTCTTATGTTTTTTTTTCCTTTCATGTAATCTTAGTGTTGTTTTTAATTATAGTTGTTGAATCTAGATAGATTGGGTATTGGGGAAATGACAATGTTCATGATGAAGATGATATTGACGATGTTAAGTTTGATGAAGAATAATATGAATGATATATAGAGGTATGTGTTTTATATGATGATCTGTATATGTTTTTATTTTGTATAATATAGTATTTTACATGTTCTTTATTATTTCATATTGGGTACTGGGAAATTGAGAGTGATGTGAGGGGGGGGGAGGGAGGGGGGCATAATTAGAGATTCCAACTTCACTTGGTTTCCCCTATTTAGTAGAGAATGAACTATTCTTGAAACCAAGAGAAGCTCATGAAAAATGAGGTTTTCTCATAAAAATTTTGGTTTTTTGAGCCAAATTTTGCATTTTAAGATAAGTTGGCTCTCGGTTTTGGGAAACTAACTTTTCCTTTAAGAATTCAAATTCATGTTGGCATTATGATGTCCAGAGGAACTTATCATTTTAAAAATACGTGTAAACAAAGGTGGTGCAGTTCTACTAAATTTTCTAATAAATCTCCTATGGCATCCTACATAACCAAGAAAGGTATGGACATCCTTTGGATTTTGATGTGTTGATAATTTATGGATGACAACTACTTTTGCAGGATCAACCTCGATACTAGAAGGTGATATTTTATGCCTTGAAACCATTCCTTCATTCAATAACATTAAGCATTTTTCATGGCTTTAAGATATATTCATGCCTTGAAACATTGCAAAACATTTTTTATATTGATTATGGCTTCCTCAAAAGTGTTTCCATGAATAGTGAAGTCATCTACATACATCTCTATACTATCATGAACCAAATCTAAAAATATGCATAAAACAACACATTGAAAAGTAGCAAGAGCATTACGTGACCTAAATGGGAGAACTTTATATACAAATATACTCGAAGGGCATGTGAATATGCTCATCTTGATCTTATGGGGTGATTTGAATATGCTTATAGCCACTAAATCCATCAAGAAAAGAAAAATATTTCTTTCTAGATAATGGATTTGGACTTGATCATTAAATGGCAAAGTCATCCTTCCTAGTGGCTTTGTTAAGTTATTTATAGTCCACACTTACTCTCCATTTAACCCTTCCCTTAGTTTTTAGTTGATAACTTTTGTGTTTGATTTTATTCTAATTGCTTGGTAAGTAGTGGATATGAAGGATCTAGCTAGCTACTATCCCCGAGCAAAGTTTAAGTTCATTGCAATCCATATAACTTAATGAATAAAATGAATTATTTACCATCTCACCATTATACAGTGGTTGAACTAGTCTATTATTTGGGTTTGGTGTTGGTTGGATAAACATTTGTGGCTCTTTGGGTGGTAGTTGATTAGTGTTGTATTGAGGAGATGGTGGAAAATCTTATTGTTGATATGATTGGGGTCTCTGAGGTTCTTTGGCATTAGACCATTGAGATTGTTGTTGAGGTTGTGATTGGAAAGATAGTCCTTGAGGTTGATATTTTAATTGTCATGGAACTTGGATTCACACTGGCCATCATTTTTGTATTGAGGGATACCAAATTATGGGAGTAACATACATTTGATTATTCTAGTTAGAATTAAAATATTGAGGGTGTGCATAAGGCATTCCTCGTGGAAATTGTCATCGTGAACCTTGTGTTCTTTGATTGACAAAGCACAACATCTCCATGTTCTCTTCAACTCCTTGGTATATAGATTTCAAACCAAGTATGGAGGGATATTGACATGTCTTATCATTTTCATCATAGATACCAACAAACCTCCATGTTGTTTAATGTGCATCCATTCCTAGCATGCTTCTTTTTGCATTTAGGGTAGAAAATTGCCAAATATTTTTTGACCTCTTCTTATTTCCTCTTAATTTGGAGAGTTTATAATTGCATGGCTTATGAGTGTAAGATGTCAATTTTCATATCTCTAGTAAATTTATAACTTCATATTTAGTTAAACTATATTTTTTAGCTCTTAAGGATTGTACAACAGATCCTCTACAACCTTTACTTTCTTTTATGGGAGCTCTTAATTTCTTTGAATACTTCCTTTATTTCCTCATAAGAAAGCTAAGAAATGTCACCATTTACAATCAAATTCAACATCTCCATCCATTCTTCTCCAACACCCTTGAGGAGTACCAACTTGAGGGACTCTAAGTCCAATCTATAGTTGGTAGACCTTTTATAACTAAACTAAAATATTTCAACATAATATTTTAATGATTCTACTTTCCCCTAAGTCTCCCAAGTACTCATGTCATTTCCATCAAGGCTCATAAAATAGCATATTATTTTTTCCTTTAAAGTAGATGGGTAAAGCCTAAGATTTTGAACATTAAAATTCAAAGAGGAATGTGTTAGGGTGTTTTGTAAGAAGTCTGTGGAAATGCATAAGGATGAAAGGATTAATGTTTTTCATCCTTGTTTCTTCTTGTGTTTCCTAGATGGGAAATTGAAAAACAACTAGCTGATCCTCCCCTTTCGTATACCATATTATTCACAAAAAAAAAAAATGAGATCCTTCCACAAGATGAAGTTTTTCTAACCCCTCTTGAAAACATCCTAATTTATCTCTATGGTGATGCATCATTCTACTTAGAATTTTATAAAAATCAAAACAATACACATAAGTATTACAAAGGATTAATGCCAACTTTCAAATTGGTAATCCTTCTACAATACATATCCTATCATCAAATATAATAACCTACTGTAGTTTTATCAACTTCCTTGACCGAACAATGTCGAAAAGTGATGGGTTATATAATTACAACAATATATTGTTGAACCCCATTAGCTTACTTTAATTATCAACTAGGATCGTACAAAATTCAAAAGGTACCATAGATTTCATATGAAAATAAAAAGGACTAAGCTACTAAGAAGTATGATGTCAGAGATTTCTAAATGCTCTTGATCTATCGTGCAATTATGAAACATGTAACCATCTATGAAAATAAGAGTTTTACATTAATAACTTTGTCAAATTAGCAAAAAACATGGAAAGGGTAATTATCTTAACTCATTCAATGCTTGAAAATAAATAGTGCTAAGTATTATGGCTATGAGTAATCAAAATGAAGAAACACTACCAAAGAACAAGTAAAATGTTTTATTAAGTAAAAGCCACTCTAAGACATGGCTAATTCATGGAGTTATGAGTTCTATTTTAACCATTTCAAGTACTTAATGAGCCACTTCACATCATACTTGATAGTGCCATAATCTGTAAAAACACTCCTAGTGATAGTAGGATTGAAATAATATACAACATAACATTATTGAGGTTATCTTGTGAAGGGTTCCCATTTCCTTTGTAGTGCTTTTGCATGGATACAATTATTTAATTGGCACAAATCTAGAGCATCATAACTTAAATCCATAATGGTAAATAGGTACAAAAAATTTCATACCACAACATAATGAACAACATATTTAAATGTCATGAAGTTATGAACTCAAGTTTAACCATTTTTGCTACTTCATGAGCCACTCAAACATCATACTATATAGTGTCATGAGTTTAAAATTATGGGTTTAAAATATATAGTAATACTGAACATAAATATGCTTTGTCTTCAAATGATAAGTTGGGTTCTTTGCCAGGAATATTTCACTCTGACTGTCACAGTCTAATATCACTGCTTGTTGTACCAACCCAATACCTGAACACAATCTTTGTAACCATATTGTTTCCTTGCTTGCATGAATGGCTGCCATATATTCAGCTTCTATAGTTGAGAGTGCCACTACAACCTGTCTTTTGCTCATCCAACTGATTGCTCCTCCAAATAGGTTAAACACATACCCACTTGTAGATCTTCTGCGGTCCAGATCTCCAGCCCAGTCTGCATCAACAAAGCCATGCATGTCCACCACTCTGTCTAATCCCGATCTTCCTTGGTAGCACAATCCATAACTGGTGGTTCCACGAAGATACCTGAAGACCCTCTTTACTGTTTTCCAATGCTCCTTCCCTAGTTTTGACATATACCTACTAAAAACTCCCACTGCATGTGAAATGTCTGGTCTAGTACAAACCATTGCATACATCAAACTGCTAATTGCACTGGCATATGGAACATGGGACATGTCCTCTTCTTCTTCATGTGTCTTGGGACACTGATCTGTAGATAACTTTACACCTATAGGAATAGGAACCTTGACCAGTTTACTTCCATGCATATTAAACCTCTACAATATCGTCTCAACATATTTTCTTTGATTCAACTAGAGTTTCTTGTTTGCACGATCTCTTTTAATCTCCATTCCCAGAATGAAGTTAGCAACACCGAGATCCTTCATGTCAAATTTGGAGGATAGCTGCGATTTCACCTCCTTGATAATATCCATGTTCTTTCCTACCAATAACATGTCATCAACATACAACACTACATAAATGAAGTGATTACCAACCTTCTTGGAATATACACAGTGATCATCCCTGCTTCTTACAAATCCCAATCCAAGGATGTATGTGTCAAAATTTTGGTACCACATCCTAGGTGATTGCTTCAGACCATATAGTGACTTCTTTAGTTTACAGATGAGCTCTTTCTTTCCCTTCACTACAAAGCCTTCTGGTTGTTTCATGTAGATTTCTTCTTCCAGATCCCCATGTAGGAATGTTTTCTTCACATCCATCTGTTCCACTTCAAGATCAAAAGTAGCAGCAATAGATAAAACAAATCTAATAGAAGTTAACTTAGCAACAGGAGAAAAAATCTCACCAAAGTTAATTCCCTCTACCTGGGAATAACCTTTTGCTACTAACCGAGCTTTGTATTTATCCACCTTACCTTGTGCATTAAAATTCTTCTTGAACAACCATTTTCTACCAACCAATTTTCTTCCAGCTAGCAACTCAACTATATCCCATGCCTCATTCTTATCCAAGGCATCCATTTCTTCAACCATGGCCTTCTTCCAGAGTTTACTATCCTCTAAATTCACTACTTCCCTGATAGTTCTGGGATCATCATCAGTAATAGATAAAGCAAAATTGGAATGAAAATCAGGTGGGCTTTACCTTTCTGGTTGCCTTCTATCTCTCACTGATCTCCTCAATACTGGGGTATGAGGTTATTCTTCTTGTTCTTCTACTTCCTCTTCTTCAAATGATTCAGATTTTGCATCATCGAACTCAAGCTCTATTTTCTCAGGTTCGTCTTGCATTGGTGGGAATTCATGTTTGGACACATCTTTTACCTCTTTGAAAACAACATCTTGACTGTAAACAATTTTCTTGGTTTCTGGGTTCCAAATCTTATAACCTTTCACATCATATTTATAACCAATAAAGATACACTTTTCAGCTTTATTAACCAGCTTACTCCTATTTTCCTTTGGAACATGTACATAAGCATCACAACCAAACACTCTAAGATGTTGAAGAGAGGGTTTCATTCCAGACCATACCTCATGTGGAGTTTTATCATCCAACGCTGATGAAGGTGATCGATTGACCAGGTAACATGCTGTACCCACTGCCTCTGCCCAAAATTCTTGTCCTAACTTGGCACCGCTAAGCATGCTCCTTGCTTTTTCCATCAATGTCCTGTTCATCCTTTCTGCAACTCCATTCTGTCGAGGAGTGTATGGAGTAGTCTTCTGCCTTGCTATACGACACTTCTTACAGAATTCTTCGAATTCATTTCCGCAGAATTCTCCACCATTGTCTGTTCTCAATACCTTTATTTTCTTCTCTATCTAATTTTCTACCAGATCATTAAACTCTTTAAATTTATCAAATACCTCAGATTTATTTCTAAGAAAATAAATCCATGTGTTCCTTGAAAAATCATCTATGAATGAAACATAATACACAAATTTACCTAGGGATGGAACAGGAACAGGTCTAAACACATCACTATGTATCAACTCTAAGATCCCCTTTGCTCTTGTAGCACCAGATGGGAATCTTACTCGATTTTGTTTACCATATATGCAATGTTCACATAAATCAAAATCCAAAGTGCAATTAGACATAGCTTCAACCATACCTTTACTGTGTAGTGTTCAAAGGCCCTTTTCTCCAATATAACCCAGTCTTTGATGCCACATCATGGTCTTCTTTTCTGGGATAGTATTGGTCTTGTCTCCTTCATTACTCTTCTTAGGGACAACAGAACTATTACACCCATTAGTATGGGTGCTTCCCACCAACTTGTACAGAGTTCCACAATGAACTCCCCTCATCAACACCATTGCTCCTCGTACCATCTTGCAAGTGTTCTTTTCAAATACAGTTTTCACTCCTGCATCACCCAACTTGCTTATAGATATTAGGCTCCTGGCTAGTTTTGGAATGTGTAGAACCCCAGGGAGAGTTCTAATCCTTCCATCATTTAGCAGCAACTTAACCCTTCCACGTCCCAAGATTTTTGTTGTCGAGTCATCTCCTATGAATACATCACCACCATCATATTTTTCATATTCAGAGAACCACTCCCTATGAGGAGTCATATGGTATGACGCACCTGATTCGATCAACCATACATCATGGTCTACATGCGTACTTGTAGATGCTAGGTAAACATCACCTCCTTCTTCAGCGGAGGTTTTCGCCTCTGTGGAAGAGGTACTATCAAATCCCTTTGGTTTTTCAACCTTCTTAGACTTGCAATCTTTCTTATAATTCCCTGTTTTACCACACTTCCAGCATTTCCTCAAAGATTTTCCTGGAGACTTAGATCTACCTGTAGATTTAGATCTCCACCCCAAAGGCTTACCAGGGTTCCTGTCTTGGGTACGCCCTCTTACAAATAAAGCATCTGTGCTATGACCATCCATGCTTTTTCTCCTCATATCTTCAGATAATAAGGATGCAACTACATCCTCATACTTCAATGTAGATTGAGTGGTACTACCTATTTCTATAACTAGATTATCCCAAGAGTCTGGAAAAGAACATAAAAAAGTAATACACTTATCTTCTTCTGCAATCGTAATATTAACAGAGCCAAGTTGGCTTACCAGAGTATTAAAGGCATTTAGATGTTCTGTCACAGAATCTCCATCTTCCATCCTAAGATGATACAACTTCTTTCGAAGAAACAACTTCTTTACCAGGGATTTTGATTGATACAAATTCCCCAACTTATCCCATAGTTCCTTGGTTGTATATTCTCCTGAGACATTCAACAACACCAAATCTGCCAGGCAGAGTCGAATAGTACTCCTTGCTCTTCTATCCAACTTGTCTCAATCTTCCTTCGACATACCAGTAGCTGGTGTACTAGTAGTTTGTGTACTAGTAGGTTGTGTACCAGTAGCCTATGTGCTAGTAGATGGTGTACCAGTAGGTTGTGTACCAGGATCCACAATGATCCATTGTTCTTTGTCTACAAGAAGGTCCTCCATATTGAGCTTCCATAGCTCAAAGTTTTTACCGTTGAACTTCTATATCTCGATTCTAGATGAGCTCACCATTCCTCTTTCTATACTCGAATCTCCACTGCAAAAGCTCCCACTAAACCCAGGTTTATCACAAACCCAAGATAAACTTGATCTATCAAGACTGAGCCAAGCCCTCACTAACAAAGGCGTCCCTCTTAAGCAAAAAACGAGCTCTGATACCACATGTAAGTTTTAAACCTGCGAAGTAAATCAATGCATATAGATTCTTAAGCAATACATAAATTAATCAATGGCTCATACACAGAGTACACAAAGATTTTATACCGGAAACCCTCAACCGGGAAAACCTTTCTTATATTCATTATATCGAATTTCACCATTCACCATACAATATATACAATGTTTTTAGGTATCTGACGCACCCACACACACACACATGAAAATAATATATCGTATCTGACGCACCCACACACACACACATGCAAAGAATATATCGTATATGACGCACCCACACACACACACATGCAAAGAATATAACACATACCCAACAATAATATGAATATCGTTGGCCTAACGTTTCCTTCTCCCTCGATGGAGTGTAGGTACAACCAAATATGTATCTATCAGACCTATCATCCAGCTCGAGCGATGAAATTTCGAGAGGGACAATGGAAAACATATACAACACATGTTACAAGGCGAAATCAACTAGAGGTGAAAAGGTCAGAAGAAAGTTTGGTAGGCGCATGAAATTCTTTCTTGCTGAAGGAGGATCATGCTCTTATAACGATGAGAGCATAGGTGACATCAAGGTTCCCTTGACGTACAAACACCTACTGAAACAGTGGGTACTCAAGGAACTGCCAGAGTTGGACACCAACTTCTGTGTTAATGAGAGGATGTATCACATTGCTTCGTCATCCATCCATGGCCTTGGTTTATTCTCCATGGACGACATAAAGGTAAAATATGGCGGATTAGTTGAATTGTTTGAGTATGTTGGACCATGTTACACTTATGGAGTATGGTTGAGGCTGGTCCAATATATGCCTAGTATGCAGAGATACGCACTCGCCGCAAATTATATACAACTTAAAGACAATAATAAAAATAAAGGAGAGACTATGTATATTGATGAAAGGCCAAATGCATCGAGGAATATTGCAGGTCTTATAAACAGTACAAGGCCTGGGACGACAAGAAAGGAACCCAATTGTATTTTTGAGGAGCGTGGAGGGAATAGGATATTTGTATGTGCGGTGAAAACAATAACGGTAGGAGAAGAGTTGTTGGTCGATTACAATCTAAATCGAGTCGACCTAGGAACGTCTTCTTTTGCTACGGTACAAAACCCATTATACCCAAACTTAAAAATGGATTGCTTAGTTTGTGAATGTTTCATTTGTGACGATTGTTTTTTTATTTCTGAAATATTTTACTTTTAGGCATATTTTGCATTCCTCTAAACTTATCCCTCTAGCATCAAGTGTTCTTGTATCTTCACACAAGCATGGCACAACCTAAAAAAATTTAGTCAACATTTACAATCTTGGGTTACCTCATTCCATCCCTCTCTTATCTTACCTACAATTGCCCAACCATAATATCACCAATTCATGGATAGAATGAAGCATGTGACTCTTATGTTAAATTTGAACAACTACAATGGCATATACATTATATTTTAGAGGGCACATTATAAATCATTTGAAAGGTTTTTATGTTATCTAAAATGGGGTGTTAGAATATTTTTTTCTAGTTTGGGAGATATAATCACTAGAATCACCAAAGCTCTATAACACAGTGACGCTACCTCTCTCTTGAGTTTCAACATGTATTTTCTGTCTCCATGGGCCATGATAAATCCCCCCCTCTTGCATCTGGTCACTTTTATATCATTTCAAATCTTGTGGTTAAAGGAACTTATCCCTTGTGATGAAAATAGAGGTTCGAATTCCTCCAAATCTTCCATATTTGACCTTCCTGAAGTTAGCCCATATTGCTTGGGATTTGGATTGCACCCTTGAATTTGTTATGCACATCCTTTCTAATGGTTTGGGCTTCAAGCCATCCTTTGGCCCCATTCAAATCATCTTGGAAAAACTTTCGACCCACTTTGCCTCATTTGTTGCAACACCCAAAAGGATCCTTTCCATTACATCCAAGGAACATGGGAATTTAAGACAACGTTATAGACCACAACATTTGGTTCAAGCCGAGGATCTCAATGTAGAAATTCCACATTATTAGCTTGGAAGGACACACATCACATGAAAGACATCTAATGCTTCTACCGACCTCCTCACCTTTCCAAGAACATAAATCAATGTTGTATATACATACCTCCATTTCAAGCCCTTTTGTTTCACTATATGGCTTGGAAATGTTCATTTGATAGAGCTGACTTATCACTTGCTCTCATGGAAACTAGCTTACTACATCCTTGTTGAATTCTCTGATTCTCGGATCTGATAGTTATTGTTTTTTAATTTCAATGCAAAATTTTGTTTCATAGAAGAATCAATTCAAGAGTTTACAAGTTTATCACCATCAAAATAGACCAAGAGATATCAAAGAGTCACCTCCCCAGCCTAGCGCAACTCCCAAGAGGTAGCGGAGAAGATAGAATACCAAGAACTTCAAGTTGCAGCAAATTTTACCCCGAATTTTAAAAAACCCATTATACCCAAACTTAAAAAGGGATTACTTAATTTGTGAATGTTTCATTTGTGATGAAATTTTATTTTATTTCTGAATGTTCCATTTGCTAATTTTTGCTCGATGTTTCATTTCCAAATATTTGCTAATTTGTATGTGTGAATGTTTCATTTGATAATATTTGCCAATATTCCATTATTTCATATATTGTTTTTTCAATATTTCTTGCACGTACTAATATTCTTCTTGAAATTCTGCCAGAGTGGTGATCGGGGCAAAGGCCCTGAGCGTGGAAAAGGCATTGATTGGGGCAAACGCCTGTTCCTAGCACCACATCGACCAAAAATGATGAATATATAAGTGATGAAGATATATTTTATTCTAGAGACCCCTGCAGACAATAGAATTGTCCCTAAGAAAGGCCAATAGGGAATTCTAGGATTTGGTTGCTGCTGGGTCGAAAACTGCTGAGGATTTCCAAAGGATAGTTGAATTATGCATTAAGATAGAAAATTATGGGGTAATTCATGTCATCTAACAATATCAATTTTTGGTTTTAAATTTTGTAATTTGATATATGCAATTAACACATATTTCTCATTGTAGAATTTTATGAGATCGATGAGAGGGGAAGGGGAAGGTCCTGGTAGCAGCAGCGAAACTGTAACAGTGAAACCGCATGGCCACGTAGCCACCAGGATATTTTCCACCCCAAGTGTGTCGCATGAGACCAATTCTATGCCTTCTAGGGGTGATGTCACGCCCCCACAGCACACATCAGATCGTGCAGGTGTTGTACATGATCATGGAACTGATCACTCTTCTATTGATTGTTACCCTGGTGCTACACGTATCCAAAGCATAGGAACAACGATGGTATCATTTTTGGTCGACCAGGACATGGTTCCTCTAAAAATAGTACAGCTACCAGGTATTTAATATATGTCTTTATAGAGATTCATGTTATATAATTGTTTAAACAATCACATATCAGTGAGATTTAAATTACTGATGATGGCGATGTTTTACAGGAAACAATGTGTTCTACAATAGTTTGCATGACTATGCATTAGAGATTTTTGGGCCGACCATTCGACTATGATGGAATCGAAAAGATTCCAATCTGAAAATCCTTCTTATCTCCAGACTGGTTGGCAAGTTTGGTGACTCGTTCAATAAGCCGTAAGTCCTAAAAAGGACCAGCAAGCATTTAAAACATGTTAGAGAGGCGTATAGGAATAAATTAGTATAGGACCCCAAGTACGAACACCCTTTGGTTGTCCCTGAGAGGGAGTGGAAAGAGATTATTCTCGATGCAAGAGAATTAGCGATGAAAGAACAAGGGAAGAAAGCACCTAGCCCTGGAAGGTAAGAGGTGTTTTCAATTTACTATGATGGTCTTTTGTTTACTTTACGAGGAAAACAATCAATATCTAGCATATTTCAAAATATTGCGTAGACTCCAAGACACTTCCAAGGAAACAAAGGCAAGACAAGACAAACACGACCAACATAAACTGGGCCAAGGTTGTTACGGGAGATTGAAGGCATGAGTTGTAAGTGCCTAAACATTTTACTTTTTTTTATCATCGTCACAAAATATGTAACTCATTGCAGCTAGTGACTAATGATTTTGATATTGCTCAATGCAGGGGTATTTTTTCAACGACCAAGCCACATAAGAAGATCTAAAGGTCAGGTTCATGCAGGGTTTTGATGGTGTGGTGGCACGATGAAGAAGCTTGGGGCAATCTCCATGTGTCTCTCTGGAGGACATGATAAATAAAATGAAATTAAAAACTTGTCGATTAGTTTTTACTCATTGATTACTTGTAATGTAAAAAATATTTTTTATTCATTTAAAATGTAAAATAATGTGTGTCTTTTCTACATTCACAGGAGAGTAACAATGCTACCAATGTTCCTGATGTACCCGATGAACCACATCCCGACCCCCATATTGATTCAAGTATTGTTGTCGAAGGACCATTACATAGTGGTATGTGCGCATTTTTAATGTTTTTCCATTTTTCAATGAGTATTAATATTTAGGGTATACTCTGTATTAAATACTTATATTGTTTCATATGGCATAGCGTGTAGATGCCAATTGAGAGAAGAGATCAACAAGCGTAGAAACAACAATGCGGCCACCAGCTAGTCGGCTAATCTGGGTATAAAACATTGTAATTAAATCTGTATTAATTAAATTTCCCTAGGAACAGTGAATAACAATATCACTTGAATTTTTTTTGTTGTTTCAGCAGTGGATGCCCATGCGCATCCTCAACCTCCATGCCCAAATACTAGAAGTTCATCATGGCGTGAGGTGTTGAGTATAGATGATGCAACACTTCAAGAAGGCCCAATAACTGTGGGGCATCAGTTAAATGATGATGATGATGACTTAATTTGTGCTTTCATGGATACCAGGAAGAAGAAGAAGAAGAAAAAGAAATGATTAGACATTTTATTATTAATATAAATCCAATATATTTATGGTCCAATGTAATGTATTTTGTTTTCCTAAATGTCATGAATGTTATTTGCTTTCATGTTTTTTGTTTTATCACATGACGATGAATGTATTTTGCTTACATTTAATGTCACTCTCATTTCTAATTATAGTTGTAAAATCTAGATAGATTGGGTATGGGAAAATGAGAGTGACGTGAGAGGGGAGGAGGGGCCAAAAGAGCTTCCACCTTCACGTGGTTGGTCTTGTTCAATAGAGAATAATTTATTCTCGAAACGAAGAGAAGCTCACTCAGGTATTCGTCTTTAGTCATTAATTTGTAGAGGTTGCTACATCTTTAATTACTATTCTAAAATATAATTAAGTCATGTGATGAATCACAAGATGGAGAGGAGCAACATTGGAGGCACCCCATCACTCAAAGGTATGGATCTTGTTAAGGACTGGTTTAAGGTGATATAATTACATATATGTTAGTCAATCTTAATATTAAAT
>ML797597.1:147128-171628 GCA_009831015.1 Picea engelmannii | reverse complement strand
TCAAAGAAAGGAAAAATATTATCGTCTCAATTTGAAGACTTGCACCTCAAAACTAAATTCTAAACTATCAAAATTTTAGATAAAAGTAATACTTCATAAACCACCTCTATTTCACAATTGTTATCTATGTAAATTTATTCACAGGAAACACATCCTATATACACAATATTCCCTAACTTTACCTCCTAAAATATTACCCTAAAAAGTAAACCATATTTTATCATATTTTACATAGAAAGTTGTACCTATTTCTTTTGTTTATAGTTCACCTAAACTCATTCAATACCTCCCATACATCTAATATGCTCATGTAACATTGGCATTTGTTCTTGCCTTTATAATATCAATGTCAGGTTCTCCTTACTACTTGAAGTATGGAATGGGGTATAGTAGGAGGGGGACTTGAACTTCAACCCTATCCACTAGGATATGTTCACCCTGAGACCTTCAATATATGAATCAACTCTATGGAGAATTGTCTTGTGTCCTAGTAGTGAGTGTGTCTCTCTTTACCATAGCTTCTATGTTAGTGTTTGTCACCTCGAATCTATATTCCTCAATACCTCATTTATGGAGGTGTTGATGAGTTATTTGCAACCTCCAAGTGTCTTCTCTCCAGAATTAGGTAGGCATATGGATCTAGTGTTAGGTGAATATGATTTTTCCATACCTTATTTGGTCTTTCCCCTTCTACTCTTATCTTCAATTCTACTATAATCTCTTTAGGCTGATGTTATTTTGTAGTTGTGAACCTCATAGTTTCATTCTGGAACCCATACTTAAATGCTCATATTTACACACCCCCAACATAGGGGTTTGGTGACCTCAATATTTGTTACAACGCCTAGTTTTGTAGGTAAGGTTTGCAAAGGAGATTTATCGTTTTAGGGGTGATATCAAAATACAATTCACATAATTTCCAAGGGTTTTGGAAGTCCGTCTTCATAAGAGATATGTATCATTCAATTTTAAATTTGTACCATTGATATTTTAAGTATAAATCATAGACCCTAGCAAGTGGTCTATTTGCCAACATTTTGTAATCTTGTTCAATAATCTCCTCACATAGATATGTTAATCTTGCAATTTCCTAATCCTTTTTTGTAGTTTCTTGCATTTGTTTTACCAGGTAAATTTTTATCTTGGTATTTTCATTACCGAGGACTTCTAAATTTTCATTAAAACCTATTGAGGTTAAAGAAAATTTCTCTTCCAGCTAAGTGATTACTTGGTTATGCTCAATGACAAAAACAAATTTCTCACCTTTTGATTCTTCTTATTTCTTCCATTGCTACTTCACCTTGAGCAATCAACAATTGTCTCATCAAAACTTTAATTGAATTTGTGGCCACAATGTGTGTTAGAATCCTCTTTTGCAGCCTATTCAAACCATATCTCCTTATCCTCTTCAGAATATGCTCAATAACATAGCTACTCTCTTCATGTATCACAAGTGTCTTTTCATCAACAAGGTTGTTGATTTATTCTTTTCCTTTAACAATTGGAACCCCTAATAGGGTGGCAGGATATTCTTGCTATGGGGAATCTAGAATATCAAATGGCTCCTTTAATATTTGATTCTAGTTCCTATTCTACTAAGGAGATATCCTCCTACTCCTTCTTCACACTCTTTAATATTGATTCTAGTTATGCAATAGTTGATATAGGCTCTGTAGCATCCATGGATTCTTCAGCTACTAGTGTTGGCACATGTTCTAAAGCATGTGATGAGTCTTCAATACATGGTTTTGATGCTACATTTTCTTCAGGATGGATAATGAACATGTCCCATGTGACATATGGTTGTATTCTTCACAATTCATCAAAAACAAATAGCTTAATCAACCCATGGTGTGCTACAACTACTTATGTTCTTGATTGGACTTCTATATCCATCCTTTGGAGCAACTTCATTAAGTAATATGGAAAGCCAATGATCCTCCAATGTCTCTAATGTTCCGAGATCTTAAAATGTTGTGCCAACCTAAAAACCTCGACTTACGATGGCATTTTGTGCAACTGTTGAGAAAACTCTATAGTAGTTGCATTGATGTATCCAATGAGTACATCAAATAATGCCATCCATATTGTTTGTTTGAATATATGCTACATGTTAGGATTACTTTGTATTAAATCCATATCTGTAGCATCTCATATGTTCAATGTTCCTCCTGTGATGTTTTTTGAACTCCACAGTTGATTTTCACTTCTACAATAACCCACACTTTGTGAAATCTATTGCCTATTTATTAACACTTTCCTTGCTACTGGATTTGGCCAACATTGTCGATATCCATAATGATATTATAGGTCGATGATTCACACTCATTTCTCATTCGTGGAAAATATGTTTTAGATTTGTTACTATGGTGGAGGGTTGGTGAATTTTCTGCATCCATAACTGCTCATTATTAGTTACCATTATTCACACATTGTTTATGGAGTGATCAATAATTAATTCAAGTAATAAAGCATCAATACATATGATTAAGTATTTATCATATTGCTGAAGGCATTAAAGCCATTATTTATGTTTTTGACCCAAAAGTAACTATCTTCATTTCTAATTGTAGTTGTTTCCTTCAAAATTGGTGGCACAAGTTGGCCTGTTAGCTAATGAACTGATAAAGGGTTCATACCGTCAGTATCAGTCACTCCATAGCCATATTTATAAAACATTGAATCCCTGTCGAAATAAGGATTTCTTTAATAGAAGGTCCTTCCATATAATCTACCTTTTTAGTCAATGTCAGCTCCCAAAACAAAATTGGTAATCTCATCAACATCTACACTTGAAAATGACTTCAAGAACAAATTTGGTGTTCTCAATTTAATCGCGATCCTTTAATAAATTTAAAAATTTCAATTGCCTGAGAATTTGTGAATTCCCTTAGTGGGTTGCTAATTTTACTGGTTTTAAAATTGAAATTGTATGAGCTAACGCCTCACAAACTCGTTGCTCTGCTCTATTCCTCTTTGAATGGCATAATTTTTTTTTTTTAAACCCAACATTGGTCGCTCTAGTGACTAACATGTTGGTCACTCTAGGAACTAACATGTTTGTCGCTTGTATTGCCATTTGGTCGCAAACACCAACATTGGTCGCTCTAGTGACGAACATGTTCTTTGCTAGAGTGATCAACGTGTTAGTCTCTTGTATTTCCATTTGGTCGCAAATTAGGTCACTTGGTCGCTCTAGAGACTAACTGATCCTCCTTCGTTTGACCCTTTTAACTTCAGGTTTGGTCGCTCTAGCGACTAATATTCGTCGTTCTACCGACTTAGAGTGGTTTATTGACTAAGTTTTCTAGGGTTGTCTTGGTCACTCTTGTGACTAAGATTAGTCGTTCGACTGACTAACATTCGTCGCTAGCAGAACTTTTCCCTATTGTGAATAGGATTCTTTTCCTGGTCGTTAGACCGACTAAGATCCATGTGTGGTAGCTAGACCAACGAATGGATTCTGACAAAAAAAAAAATCTTCTTGGTCGCAAAAACGACCCTATGTCGACGAAACTTCGTCACAAAAACGTTCAAATGTAATGGTGTGGTAAAACTCCTTTACAATCTCCTTTACTAAATCTTGATATTAAGTTTGAATTGCCTATGTACAATGGAGAGGTAAATCCTGAGAAATTAGATAATTGGATTCGTCGGATTGAAGTGTATTATAGGATATAAAGAATCACAGATGATGAAACTAAGATTCAACTTGCATCTTTAAGATTGGACAATCAAACACTCATTTGGTGGGAAACCAAAACTCAATAGGACATGAAGAAACATGGTAAAGTTTTATCCTCTTCGAATGATTTTATTGTTGCAATTAAAAGGCAATTTTATCCATTAGCATACATGCAGAAATATATTATGGATTGGCAAAAATTTATGCAAGATAAAGGGAAAGATGTGCAAAGCTTCACTCAAGAATTTAGGAGAAGAGCTTTGGTTTTGGGTGTATATTTGTCTTCACAAGATACTTTTCTCAAATACATTGGAGGATTGCATAGTTATTTGAGACATACCATACTTATGTTTAACCCTTCAAATCTAGATGAAGTATGTATGCAGGGTAGTCCTTTAGAGGCAAGAGGAAGGAATGAACCTCAAGAGGGAAGCAATAAGTTTTTTAATGGAGACAAGGGAAAGAGGAAGTTTGAAGGAAATGGAAAGAAAAATGATTCAGTCAAGAAAGAGAAAGATAAACTCTCTTGCAAACATTGTTCAAAGGATGGCCATGATGAATACCATGGTTGGAAACTTCATCCTGAAAAGAGACCCAAAATTTTCAACAACAAAGAGAAACCAAACATTGTTTCACTGTACAACAAGATTTAGGATCTAATTCGGAAGATGAAACAAAAATCACAACCATGAGTTTACAAGGTTAGAATTCTATTGCAAGCAATAGTTCTTCAAATTCTGCCATCAATGAAACTCAACATGAAAAAGAAAGGATAGAGATTTTCCACATAAGGGTAATTTCAAAACAAACCAAGATAGATACTCTTTTTTATATGGGATCACAAGAAAACCTTATTTCTGAAGACATTGTCAAGAAACTATATTTGGAAACTTCTCCTCATCCTAAACCATACTCTTTAGGTTGGATATGTGACAATTCCAAATTGCCTGTGACAAGAAGGTGTAAACTCATATTTTCCATCGCTGCAAACTATATAGATGAGGTAGAGCTTGATGTAATTCCATTGGATATTTGTGGTATTGTGTTTGGAAGACCATACTTATATGATAGAAGAGCCATTTTTCATCATCATGAGAACAAGTATCATTTGTTTAAAAATGGAGTTGAGTACATTGTTAGAGCACATACAAAGAAGATGAATTTGTCACTTACAAATGCTGGACAAATGAAAAGACTAGTTAGTGCTAGTAAGAACCTTGTACTTTTGATGATTAAACCCAGAGACAATGATGAAGAACAAGTTCTCAAAGGATGTGATACAAAATTACAATCTGATTTGCATGAGGTTGTTAACAAAAATGTTGAGATGTTTCAGGAACCAAGGGGATTGCCTCCTAAAAGGGGTATCCAACATGAGATTCTATTGCAGCAAGGAGGTCCTCTTCCAAACATTGACATGTGTAGGATGTCACACATGGAGAATGTTGAAAATAGAAAACAAGCCCAAGAGTTGCTTGACAAAGGGGTCATCAAACCAAGCACTTCGCCATCCAGGTGAACAATTGGTTTGGTACCAAAGAAAGATTGTATGTGGTGAATGTGGGTAGATTTCAGAGCCTTGAACAAGACTACGGATATGATTGTTGAAGGAGACACATGGAAGAAATATTTGAGATCAAAGCAAGCTCCATTGCATGCCTTGACAAGTTATTTTTTCCACTTGGTGATAAGGTATAAGAAATACTTTTATGATAAAGTTGTTGATATGATTACTAGGCCTATTGTTAGTGATTTAGTTATTTTCAAGCATAATCCTATCATGCATAAGAGCTATTTGAAACAATATGCTTTGGATGCCGATGGAAAGAATGTTTATGCAACATTATGTCGTACTAACCAAGTTGAGGAGTTGGATTCCTATGTGCATGGTAAACTTTTGTATCTTGGCACACTATGTTTTTCACAAGGTGAAAGTGTCAACATGATAAGGGAAGTACATTCTTCTCTTGTTGCTAGCCATTTTGATATGGACAAGACAATGGCTAGATTGAAAAGAAAGCATCCTAAGTTTTGGGATGAGCATCTACATTACTTTCAACATGTTTATAACCAGGCCAAGAAGTTCATTGAACCAGTTCAGTTTATGCAGCAAACCGTTCAAGAAAAGTTGAAAAAGAGCCAAGACAAGTACACAACAAGGTATGACAAGTTTCGTATTGGTCTCAAAGGAACCAATCCAAGCAAGTTTGGATGGATTGATATTGTAAGGGTGAGGGAATTGTACCCTCATCTACATATTGACTAAAAATAGTCTTTTGGAGTTCCAAAATCTTCCCAATGGGGAGGTGTGATCCAGGGGATTAAATGTTTCTCAAAAATCAAAGTTCTTGAAATTGCTTCAAATTGTAAATGTGCGTAGGAATCGTCAATACGAACCCAACACAACTTGAATGGGCTCAAACAGATTTCGTACGAGCAAGATATCGTGTTTTGTTTGTTTTTCCAAACATGTAAAATTGTGTTGAATGTACAGTCCGTACAATGTTGACGTGGCAGATGACCATACTAGTCATATGACCATACAATGACATGGAAAATGCATTGGAATGTTGATTGGGTAGATTTTGACAGGTGGACGAATCATAATTTGACACGCGTCATCTTGGTGGGAAAATGTTATGGTGCCACGTGGCCTAGTCGTGGGCTGCCATGTGGCACCCCTCCAGTGGTTGGTGGGGTAAAATTTTATGTGACTCCACAGGAGTCGAACCCGCAACCTTTAGGCATGGGGGAATATTTTTGGCAGGGTTGGGCTACCAGCCCGCCCGCAATGGTTCTTAACCTATAATGTTTGATTTAAATATTTGAATTGAAACAAGGTGTTGTTTTGCGAAGTAAAGGGTCAGGTCTAGGCCCCAGCCCCTAGCGCACACAATATATGACCCTGCCATATAACCTTCGGCGTGGGGTTTACATTGGTATAGCCCCGACGCATTGCTATACCACATGACCTTTTCATATAACCTCCTGCTACATGTGTTGGCACGGGAGTTGTTACTTAGTTTTTGTTTGGCACACGGTCCACTCTAGTGTTAGCCTCGGTCTACGGTACCTGCATATGAACCTTTACACTTGGCACTCGGTGGGCCTTTATTTGGTGTGTAGCCCCCGTTCTGCCATGCGACCAAAACTTTGGCGCGGGTTTTCAAATTTTACACTTGGAGTATAGTCCGGCATGTGCGGAGCCTTGGCCACATGGCCTCTCCACGTGACCAAAGGCGCAGGGTCTATGAAATGTTTTATCCAAGGGGGGCTGAGAAAGGCACTAGGACGTGGCCACATGCCCCCCATGTGACCTACACCTCTGCCCAAGGGGGTGCTAATCTCGTTAACGGTTCAACATTATGCCCCAATTTGCAGGATGCACATGTGTGTTGGGTTTTAGGCCTAGTAACGTTGCGGGAGCTAGGTTGGTCATTCAAAGGTGTGTTTTGGCGAGCAGGTACAACAAGCTTGAAGGGGAAAACTTCTAGGAGGTGTAACTTCTTCATTTTTTTGCCAAACCAGGTGCCTAGAAATCCCAACTAGGGGTTTTTTGACGTTCTGAAGCCATTGAAGCCATCCATTTTTTATTATGATCACTATAAGAGAACTTTTTAAGAATAATTAAAATGATCCAAGGGAAGCTAGACCAAGATATGTAGCCCAAGAGAGGGGTGAAATCCTTTATCATTTGTTGTGTTATGTGTTCATTGTTGATGGTTTTTATCTGTTAGATATGTTGCTCATGTTTAAGTAAAACTCACTAAATTTATGTGTTAGTAACTTGATCCAATTACCCAAACACATACCATTTTACACTTGCAATTTAAATAGACAAGTCTTCTTCATTTTTAAGATCTATTGGAAACATATTCATTCCATTTTCATATAACTGTTCAAGAGAAAACTGCGTATAAGTGCCTCTTGCAGAAGAAAATCACGTGTATGTACACAACTGTCGGGTAAAAACCTGTGTATATGTGTTAAAACACTTCCAGGATAAGGATGAGGCTAAGAAACTCATACTCAAAATGAATAGAGGTTGTCAAGAAATCATACGACAAGAAACTCAATATAAACAAGAGCAATCAAAGGAGAAACACACTCCAAACCCTGAAAAGAAGATTTTATTCCCAGTATGGTCGCTAATTCTGTTACGAGGAAAATCTCTCTATGGAAAGAGGTGAACCACAATAGACGGAAATGACTACAGAAATAAACTTTAATCCCAGGTATGCTATATAAACAAATATGATAACAAGACAAGATAAAGAGCCTACCTCATCCAAACGTTCGATGAAGTCCATCGTTGAGCATTTGACTCAAAGAAATACACCTGCAACTTGTCTTCAACAACCAAGAAACACAAGTATATGGTGATAATATATAAGGTTAGCACATTCAATAGCATAATCCATCAACATTCATAACAAATATTCCCATGGAATAACAATTCAAATATTTGCAAGATATTAATTGGACGAGAAAAGAGTATTTCTATTAAAATGTAATCAACAGAAGTGAATGAATTACAAACTTCCATGTCGACATGGTTCAGAACCGAGAAACTAAGTTCCTTTCAGCTGGGCCTCCGCCACTTCAATGCTCCACCAAATATAATCTCATATAAGAGAGACAATGAGGTTCTCAATCAAGTAGCGAATATCTTGGGGGATGAACAATGTGTTTAGACTTAAAAGGACAAAGGGATGTAGACTCAATATGAAGTGAATAATTTCTCTAGAGTAAATTTGCTCTCAAAGTTGAATTATTCTCCTCTTTTCCACCGCTTGGATATGGCCCATTTATAGCCTTCGAGTGGAACTGAAGGGCCAAGTTGGAATGTTTCTAGTATATGGAAGGTCAACGATCATGGATCCCATGACGTGACATGGAAACCCGACACTACTTTTTAATTTTGGGCACAAAACCCGATGTACGCGGGCTGTAGTGGTGCAACCTGTGTATACACATGTTTTATAGAAGTTAGGATTCGTATATGTGGAAAAATATTGTTTTTATCTCTGGGATTTGAAAAAAGGGACTTCAAGTCTACATAGGGAAATGGAAAAGGGCCTTATGAGAAAATTTTCATAAGGTTAGGCAAATCTTGCTATAACATTCCTCAAGCATGCAATTTTTTTCTAAGTGGAGCTCAAGGAAATATTAGTTGATGCTTCTGCAAGATTAGTATTTCCACTAAGTGGGAGCTAGGAGAAGGGTTAACCAACCCTTCGTAAAGCATAGTATTCGTGTCAAGGGGAAGCTCGATGAAGGGTTGGACAACACTTCCTCAAACATAGTATTTTCATCAAAGGGGGTATTAAAGAATGGTTTACTAACCCTTTCACAAAGATAGTATTCTCATTAAGGGGAAGAACTGGGAAGGGTTGATTGACCCTTCATTAAGCATAGTATTTTCATTACGGGAGATCCTAAGGAAGGGTTGATTGAGCCTTCCTCATAATTAGTATTCACATTGAGAGGGAGCCTGTGGAAGGGTCAATTTACCCTTCCTTAAGCATATAATTTACATCTATGGGGAGCATAGGGTAGGGTTGATCAACCCTTCCTTGATATTAGTACTCTCATTGAGTGGGATCCTAGAGAATAATTATCTAACCCTTCCTTAATATTTGCATCGAGACTAATCCTGGCGAATTATTGATTAAAGCTTCATCAAGATTATATTCATGCCAAGGGGGAGCTTGAAGAAGGGTCATCCAACCCTTCCTTAAGCTTAGTATTAACACTAGGGGGAAACCAGTCATCCAATCCTTCTCATTGAGGAGAAGTGCGGGGAAGGTTTTGTTGATACTTCCTCAAGAATAATATTATCATCATAAGGGATCCTAGGGAATGGTTGACTATACCTTATTTAATATTAGTATTCATGCCAAGGGAGAGATTGAGGAAGGGTCAACCGAACCTTCCTTAAGATTAATATTCGACTTGAGGGGGAGCCAAAGGAAGGTTTAGCTGACCTTTGATCAAGCATAGTATTAACATTTATGGGGATCTTGAATAATTGTCTATTGGTCCTTCTTTAAGCTTGTTATTCACATTTAGAGGGATTACTAGGAAGGGTTGACCTATACTTCCTTAGGCATAGTATTTTCATTGAGGGGGAGCATGTGGAAGGGTCAACCGACCCTAGCTCAAGCATATTATTCTCATTACAAGAGATCCCAAGGAAGGGTCAAATGACCCTTAAGCATAGTATTCACATCAAGGGGGATCTCGATGAAGGGCCAACCAATCCTTCCTCAAACTTAGTATTTGTGTCAAGGAAGGGTCGTCTAACCCTTCCTCAAGCATAGTATTCAAATTGAGGGGTATTTAGGGGAAGGGTAAATTGCACCTTTTACAAGCTTAGTATTCTAATTGAGGGGGAGACTAGGAAAGGGTTGACTGACCCTTCCTCAAAGATATTATTCTTGTTCAAGGGAATCCTAGGGGAGTGTTGACTCACCCTTCCTTGAGCACACTATTCTCATTTAGGGGGAGCCTAGGAAAGGGTTAGTTCAAGATTCATGTACATTAATATTCTCATCAAAATGGACATTGAAGAAGGGTTAGCTAACCATTTATTTATATTAATATTCTCATCAAGGGGGATATTGAAGAAAATTTGGAAAACCCTTCTTAAATATTGGTATTGTAAAGAAAAACAAAGAACGATATCTATTATCGATTTCCCAACACACATTTTTGAACATCATGACCATATACATGCTACCTCGTTTTTTTACAAATGGATCGATGTATTGTCCAACATAAATACATACATATTACTCATAGTGAATCATAACCTAACATTCATACTAGTGCATTCCCTAATGGACATATTTGTAATCAAGTTCATAAAGAAACTAGTGGACATTGATTCTCCAAACAAAATAATATGGAATCTAGGGACTAACCCAAGTCTATATTTTTTTTTTCTTGCACAAATAAGTTTTTGTAGAATCAACCCCTCCCCCAGTTATCATTCGATGCTATGATAGGGAGGGACCAGTAAAGTCTCTTATTCTATGTTTTGAACATTACTCTATACACGATAGTAGAAGGAATGACCAATAACATCTTAAAAATTAACATGTAAATTTGTAATCAGTGGCATTATTGTATGGTTGCAAGTTGCACATACATGGGGATGCTTATAGCATAATGGTTCTCTTGCAGTGTCTCTCCCTCTAATTTACAAATAACTAGATTTAAAAAGAAGCACAAATGTGATAAAATTCATTAAGATAAGTTGGGAAACCATAAATAAAAGGTATATCCATGAACCATCTGGAATTCAAAACGTTGTGGAACATAATTGGATCTCAAAATGTTAGTGGAACATAATAAGTCACAATGCACTATCCAAAAAGATCACTCTACTTTAGTTTTACAACATATCCACCGTATATTCTCTTCAACATTCCCTTCCCCCGAGTATGCTAATTTATTCAAGTGCTTCAACCTCACCACTACTTCTTCTTAAATGTAATGATACTATCTTCTTTATGCTCCTTTTACATGGGACCATGAACTATTTCACATTGTTATATAGTGGAAAACATTCCTTTTACATTGGACCATGAACTATTTCACATTGTTATATAGTGGGAAACCTAAGGTAGTACATGAAAATCGAATGACATGAAGTTATATGATCGGTGTGTCAATAATATTTTGTTTTACAAATATATTATAACATGCCTAACTTTGGTTTCCCTCTTGGTTTATGATAATGCTTCCTTCTTTATTTTAATGTAATATACTATCTAACTTTGGTTTCCCTCCTGGTTTATGATAATGCTTCCTTCTCTATTTTAATGTAATATTAGTAATTATTTTTTTAGTTTTGTATGTAATTATTTTCTAGTAATTATTTAAAAAATGTTTATTAGTAATTATTTCAAAAAATGCTTATTAGTAATTATTTTTTTAGTTTTGTATGTAATTATTTTCTAGTAATATTTAAAAAATGTTTATTAGTAATTATTTCAAAAAATGCTTATTAGTAATTATTTCAAAAAATGCTTATTAGTAATTATTTCAATAGATGTAAAGGCATGTGGTAAGAAGAGTTAGTATTAAAAAAGCTATAAAATATGAGATTTAATATTTAATTCAACATATTGTAGAGTGTGCTTTTTTTACTTTCAAGATAAAACATTGTATCTAACAAACATATTGTCGATAGTATTTTTTACGACTTTCAAGATAAAACATGGTATCATGATATCGAACAAATATCGAGAGTTATTTTTTTTTAAATAATCCTATTTACATGATAAAGAACAATGATTATATACAAACATTTATATTTAATTATTAAAAATATATTTGTAAAATATAATTTTGTTTTTTCATTCTTTATTATGAATATATAAATCAATTTGATGTGTTTCTTTTTTATTTAGCATTAATTTAAGGTTATTTTCGCATTTCTTAACATTTATATATTAGTTTGATTTACTGTGTTCACAAATAACATGTTTTTTTTATTTGATCTTATTTTTTTATATTTAATTATTAAAAAAATATTTGTAAAATATAATTTTGTTTTTTCAGTCTTTATTATGAATATATAAATCAATTTGATGTGTTTTTTTTTATTTAGCATTAATTTAAGGTTATTTTCGCATTTCTTAACATTTATATATTAGTTTGATTTACTGTGTTCACAAATAACATGTTTTTTTTTTATCTGATCTTATTTTTTTATAATTAAAATTTAGAGAAATTTGTATTATAAAAGTTGTAGTTATGCTAAATAATAGAATTATATATTACTATTGTCTGTTGGTAAGAAAAATAGGCAGTTCATTATAAGCAAAAAAACAAACCTTGCAAATGTCTATAATCAAAATATTCCAATACTACACTTAATATTCTAAATGCTTTAGAGAACATTAAATATAGTGAAAGACATGGGGTTGCTAGCTTCTTCCAATCTGACAATGGAAGGAAAATAATCATGATTCCAAAGATCCATATCCTCTATTATTTTGTGATTCATGTCTTCTTCCTTTAATTCTCTTTGAGAATAATTAATTGACATCCTATGATTATTAGAGGAACTTGAATGAGATCATTTTCTTATATTTATAACCATGTTTCTCAACATATTGCATTCAACTTCCAAAGTGGCTATTTTTTGTTTTTGTTGAACAAGTGTACTCATAATTAAGGCAATTTGGGAGGTGCATTGGTGCTCATTTTCATGGACCTTTGAGATGGTTGAGAAGAGGGAAGTCATGTTACATTGGATATATTCTTCATGCATTAAAAGAACTCTTCAAATTTCTTGAACTTCATTGTAATCCATAAAGGAAACACACAAACATAGGTGCCAACCAAGAATTGATTTCCTCCCAAGGTATCCCTATATCAATGAAACAAGAACCCCAGTATTCCAAAGACTGCCCAACACTAGAAGAACAAAATGAATTTCAATATTTTTTAGGCCTGATAAACCTACTAAGCCAGAGACAAGAGACCATAACCCTAAGAAAAAGAACCCAGAACACTAAAATATAACCTCCTATTGAGATTGAAACCCACAAAACTGGGATGACAAGTTCCGAATTCTAATGTAGAAACTCCAGATAACCAAACACACAGAGAGAATCCAAGAGCCAATTCATATGCGCCTTCATATGCATGGATATAAGGTTATGGTATGGATCAATGGTTAATTAAACCTTCATTAATTCTTAACACCCCATTTTTAATGAAGTGACCTCATTGGCGAGCAAGTCCACTTGGTAATTATGCTCCCTCAATATTTGAAAAAATAAGATTTTTTCAAAAGAACGAATCTGCTTTTAAGAGTGACAAAGGATAGATGCTAGCATGTTGTTAGATAGGATAGATTTTGAGATAATCGATTTGATGATTATGCTTGAATTTCCTATAATAAGAAAAGACTTGATTCTAGAATTGTTAGTTATAATCTATTTTTAAAAGAGAGCATGCGTCTTGGTTATTAGTGGAGTTCCTTAGACCCCAAGCCTAATTTGTTTCTATTTCCATTCAAGATCAAAGATGATTACCCCACCCCCCCACCCTTACCACCCCTTTGAACTCATTTTAATAATAACTTGGCCAATTCAATTAATTTCTTACTTTTATGTGTTTAAAAGTTAATCTCATTATTGTTAGTAAATCAATAAGAACTTAATTAATCCAAGTAACTTTGAAAAACTAACCATATATCCTCTGATAGATTAATAATATAGGGTATTCAAATAAAGGAATGACCTAAGTTTCCATTGAAATTATGTTCTTAGTGTTGATGCAAAAGTCCATTTATGCATGAAATTGCCAGGTTAATTAATGATATGCATGACTTGGCATTATTTCAAAGACTTTAAATGTTTGTTTCACTCCCTCGTGTTTATTTTTTCATACAATAAAGAAAATAATATTTTTTTGTCATTTCTAAATTATCATGCTGTAAAGTGTTTCCTTCCTATGAAGCATATTTGTGATTGTGACCGATCAACCCCTCTCACATTTCTGATTGTGATCGATTGATCCATCGTGCTTGTCAGTCAGTTCAAGCGGATCATGTGAGATTGTGAAGTCTTGAATGCATAGTTCATGTTATGACCATTGGAACGACATGGTTGTTGCTCAACAGTGATTGAAATACAATGTTGGAGAGAGTATTGACAATACTACACCATTATTGTTACTACGTTTACATTGAACTGAGAAACCGTGACATCTCTTTGCCATTTTCCTCTGCAAACCCTCGTTCCTCTTAGGTGGTTACCATTTTCCTACATCCTAACTTGTAGTTGTCCTATGGAACCATTAAGTGTTTTTCCCCGATTATAATTCATTGCATATTGTTGGATTCGAAGAAGACTTTCATCAATTTGACCCAATAGGAATCTCATGGTATACACCAAGAAAGTTCTACATTTTTTGTTTGATAAGTGTGCGGATTATTCAATTACAATTGGAGAATGGTCATCAAAGGGTGTTTGTTTTATGATCTTTGGGACTTGATTGGTGCGGAGGTTATTTAATTTTTCACCAAGATTCACCTTCACAACTCTTTGTTTACAGGTTTATGAAGTCATATCTAGTTCATGCTTGTAGATTCATGGATGAACTCTACCATTTTTTTTATTACAAGGTTGAATTTTTCTTGGTCGTGAGAAAAAAAAAAAAGGTTTTAGGGCCCCATCACCCTCAACACCAGATTTTTCTCCCCATTTACCATTTGTGGCATATTGTTAGATTTTTCGACACAATATACATCTTATGATCTACATCAAGTAAGTTTTACATTTTTATTTTGAATCCCTTCACAAATTTACATTTTATTTTTCATTTGTAAACAATTTTTTTTTTGTAAAACTACACTTCCATTCCCTACAGCCTCTTGTGTCAAACACTTTTATGACAACACTTTTATGTAACATTAAGTATTAGTTTGCTAGGTGGAAAGGTATATGTCAAGTATAGTCAATTAAATTTGAAAAAGACTAACCTGAAGTTTTTTTTAGGGTTGAAGTTTAGTGAATTTTTAATTTTGAGATTGAAATTCCCATAACAAAGTAACTAGGTCTATGATAACATCTTGATATAATGATTGCCAACTACACCATACACCAAATGAATTCATTTTAGCATTTCTCTAATTTTAAATCAATTTCCATTATTCAATTATGGACAATGCAATACTAAGTGAAATTTATTGTTAATCATTACACCTTAACCAAGTAGCAACGACACATGGCTTTCTACAATCTATTATGGGAATATGGTCTATCTGATTTTTTTTTTCCTTTTCTATCCATTAGTCAGTTTCCCACTTAGCATGAGAAAATGAAACCTATTTTAATACATATTGAACATTTTATAGGATTCAACTCATGTGATGGAGTAGAGCTTTCATAGATCATGATTTGTTAATCCATTGAGAAGTTTGGGTTATAGTAAATTAAATTATTAAAATTCCAAACTAGATTTTTTTGTCAAGTTTTGTACGAGTTATAGATAGAAATTTATGTTCATGTCCATTTTTCTTATGTTTTATCATAGGAAATAATTTAAGTTACTAGTAAACATTGTTATCTTGCAAATTAAGAGTTGGTAACCATGCATGCCTCTTGTAAAATCATGTCCAATTTATTGTTGTGGTGGTACATAGGATTAACATACATGGTCGTGGCTTCAATCATTTAAAACTCTTAGGTGCTAGATATTATTGATATCACAAGATGTGGTGGTATTACAACAAATGCTATGTTTTCTTTGGTTTTGGTCTCTCCTTAATTGAGGCAAATTGGAGTCGAGGAGCACCAGCGCTCAAAAGTGTCAAGGACATTAGCCTTGAGGAAGAAGATTGTCATCCTAAAATTGGAATCAAATGATTTTGTTATTAAATTTTGATTTGGAAATGCTCATCACTCAAATTTACCTTTGTCTTCATTAAGCACCCCTATTCTCAACTTGGCTTGAGAGATAAGACACCTAATCACCCTGTCTAAAAGTATCATTGTAAGTAGATCAAGAGATGAGTGAACATTAAAATGATATTGGTTCACCTATACATAGCTTGCTTACCCTAGAGATGCATGGATTGTCGCAAAGAGATGCAATTATTCCATAGCCTCTTTTGCGAAAAACAATTGTTGATATGCAAATTGATTTTGAATTTGTGACAAGTTAAAACTATCGAAAGAGAAAGATATTTTTTAATTTATTTGTCAGTTTTTTTCATTTAACACATAAAAATTACCATACTTTTTCAATATCATGCTTTTTATTTTTGTTTAGGTTTGACATATAGTTTTTCACTACATTGTTCTAGTTTAATAAAATATAGTTCCATTGCATCAACCTTTAGTTCTATATACTTCACATTTTTTTATATATTACCAAAATGTTTGATTTTGTTTATTACATTATTTATGTCTCATAATCATTCTCAAATAGGGACAACGATGCATTACACAACTTCCAAATATAGCATAAGAGGGGAGCTTGAAGGAATTCATTATGAAGTGTGGGAAACTAAACATGAAGAGATAGATATTGAATTGATTAGAGACTAAGCATCCTAATGATAACCTAAAGAGTTATATATTGAATTGATTAAAAACTAAGCATCCTAATGATATGACTTAATTATTAAGTCCAACAACTAGTCTCTTTAAATACTACAACTTCTAAATTAACTACACGGGACCTTAGGATAGTCAACATTTGTTGTGTTTTGTGGAACTTGTAATGTTGAGAACATCTTAGTAGCATGGCGTGCATGTAAAATATGCTCCTTTCAATGGATGTTTCTTTGGTGTGTGAAAAATAGCAACACTAAGTGGTAGTAATACTTGACATATATGTCATTACATCATATGTTTTCTACCTCAAGCTTAGCTTTGTTGTAATGGCAATATTTTTGGTTACTAAACAATAAGTATTATCTTCTTAAATGATTAGTGCCAACAACAAAGTTTATTTTACATTATTGATATTATTTGTTTTGTGACGGTTATATGAAATCTCAAGGTTGTTCTACCATGCATGGATTTTTTATCTAGTTACCTGAGGCTATACTTTTATTCAAAATTTAAGAGTGCAGTGTCTTTGTTGTTTTGATTTTTGTATTGTAATTCAAAGAGTTAGTTCAAGATGTATGATTAAATGGTTGGGTACCGAAGATTTTTTGTCACAATTATGAGATTGAACATTTCACTAGTTTGGGTTTTTGATAGGTTCTAAAAAGTATGTCTATCAAGTGATTTTCTTGAGTGTGTTACATAAAAAGAAAAGAAAAAAAAAAAAAAATTAAGAGGAAACAAAAATATTCAATAATTATTGCAAGTGGTACTAAAATATAATTGAGAAATATTCTTTTTGATTTGAAATATTTTGTTTCTGAAATACAATTAAACGATATCCATTAGTACTAATAAATTCCTCCATCCTCTACTTGCAACAGTGATTTCTTGTTCTTTGACAATTGTGAAAACTCTTTACTAAATTGCATAGTATATAGTTGCTCGAACTTTACTCTCCTATGGGAAATATGCAACTATGGTTTTTTGCTTAAATATTACAATGTGTTCCTACTAAAAGAACACTACTATAAGTGGTTTGTACTATTGTGTCAAGTATTTATGTCATTCAATTGGGATCCACATCTTTTACATCACTGACATCTAGCTAAACATGTTATAGTTTTGTTCTCATTTTTTTTTATGCCTTTGATACTCCTATAATAATTTAGAAATGAAAAATCATATGTGAAAATCAAGTGTTCAGTGAGATCATAGATTTTTTTGGTAAAATGTTGAAATGTTGGTTTCACTTCTCAAAGAAATAATTGTATATGTTTTTGTTCTTCCACTTGGAGTAATGTCTTAGAAAAGGTTTGTGTGTAACCTTTTTAATTTCTTATAAAAGTTTTGTGTAAAACCTATTATTTCTCATCATATTTTGTAGGTTGGCTGCATTCTAAAACAATGTTATTACAAAGAATTTTCATTATTTAATTTATCAATATTTTCTCTATTTTATGGTTGTTTTACAAATCAAATGTCCACTACAATATATATATTACTCTAAACAATGATTTATGATTTTCAAGGGTAATTATAAGAGTCCTTAAATTTATATGTATAAAAAATGGTCGAATACCCAAGATACATAGAAACATTTAAAGGTTATTTTATTAATAATATAATGTGTATATTTGGCTAATATTTTACTATTTTATACAATCTTGTAAAATCTTGGTGAATCTTTCACTGAATTATAAAATCTTGTAAAATCTTGGGGAATCTTTCACTGAATTATAAAACCTTGTAAAGTCTTGGTGATTTTGTTGATAAAGTATAAAACCATATATAATAATAGGAAAATGTATTCATTAAACTTTAATATACTCATTTAACATATTTGTAAAAAGAAACATAATTTGTCTATCCACTAGACAACGTTGAAAGCATCACGAGTTGTTTTTGTCAAGGTTCTCACTATACACTCTTTCATATATCTCTACTAGTTTTGATGACATTTCACCACAAAGTTCATATGTGTTGATCTCGACCACCACTTCAGTCAAACTAAGGAGATATCAATCTTTTATCTACCACTTCTATTATGGATTCTTTATTAGTACTCATTCATCAATTATGAAAGGATACTTCAAACAAGTTCATCATAGGATGTTCCTAAATAGGAGCACGCATAATTTTATCCATCAATAAATCCAAAAGTATAATAATAATTATTCGTCACATTCCATGCATGAATTCCTCTCTAATCATCCATTTGTACCCAAAAAGGACCCATTTCCAAGGAAGATAGGTCACTTTTATCCCTTATATTTTTGTTGGCTTATAAAAAAGTTAAGGGACATACAAATTTGTAATAAATGTTGTGAATAGATTAGGCCTTAGAACTATAAGGAAAAGAAACTCCCACCAAGCATAAGTGTTAACTATTGGGTACAAATGAGACCATAAAATCTTCTAGTGGATATAAACTTAGACCTTAAAATTGTAAATTAGATTTTTGGTTACAATAAATGCAATTTGGAATGATGTATTAGATTATTTTCCATGCATAGATGATATGGCAATAAAAAAAACAAAAAAAAACAAGAGTACTAGGAAATGAAATATGCAAAAGGAAACCTCTTTAACAATCTTCTATCGAAGAAAATGAACTATTCATCTAATGGGCATTGATACCTAATATATGACCCTCTAAATATGTATATACATGTACATCCAAGTTACACGGTTTCAAAATTCAAATAGAAAGCATCTAAGCTTAACATCTTTACTAAGAATTCATAACATGATCCTTTCATAATAAGTGTATTTACATTGGAACTATTTGACATGCAATCTCAACGTATGTTATTACCACATGAGCGAGAGGAAAAAAAATTCTCATAGGATAAACAAACCCAGATATGTCTGTGCACTAGGAATATTGGTGGCATCCTTGTGATCCTTATAAATATATGACTTGAACACATAAATAAATTGAAATAAGGAACAAATAAATCAATTGAAAACTTGAATAATGTTGTTATTGGTGTTGCAATGCAGGGTGTGTGAATGCAACCCATTAAAATGGAGGTACAACAATTTAACAATAAAAATCAAGATAATAACAAGCTCAATATTATAAGCAAGGGGCCACTATCTTCGCTACCACAACATCAAGTCTTATGCTATGAAATAACTGAGTATGTTAGCCAAAGAAACTTGCTTCTTTTAGATATGTATAAATATATTTCTCACATAACTAAGAATGTTGCCACAATTTGTCTTGAAACCATATCAATAGATTTACTTGGATATTCTGCAAATATACCTCAAATATATTTATTGATTACTGCATATGTACCTCGAATATTTATTGATTGTTATAAATATAACTGAACCATTATAAAATTGTAGACACATAGAAAACATCCTCTGCAACCAACTATCAAATCATCATAATTCAAACACTTAACCATCAATGCAACATAGATAAAGTTTCTTCTCAATGTCAAAAAAATTACTAATAACTAGTGTTACAAAACTTCTCTAAGTACACTACTCATGTGGCACAACAACATATTAAAAATTTATAATATTGGACTAGTAGAATTAACTCATCTCCATGTATTCCATCAAAATGGGGTTCACCCATTAACACTTCGAAGTTAATCCACCCAGATAACATGCACTTCATATTGCCTACTAAAGAATTTCCATAGAGAAAAGGACATTGAGTCAAGAACAATTATAACATGTTCTAGATCCTTGATGCATGAGCCGTGTGATGCATATTTTTCATCAACCTAGGTTGAAGCTAGTACCAACCATAAACTAAAATGTTAAGAGAATATCTAGTATATTGCACTCCATTTGACTGTTCAACTTGATAGATGTTTTATTGTCTTTGCAAATCCTTGACATCTTCCATGTTTTTATTGTATTTGCAAATCCTAGAGGCAATATATTACCACTAAACCATAACAAGGGCACAAGGGAGATCCATACCTCTTCTATTTCTCCTTCAACAAAGGCGCGTTGTTGAACACAAGATGCATCATCCCTAGGGAAAATTTTGTATTTGTATCAAGTCCTTTTGAATATGCCAAAAACATATCCCTTGCATGATAAAATTTGGAATGACTCATTTACTCATATAGCCAAGGGAATCCTTGTAATATGTTCATAATAGAAACACTTAATAAGATAACAAGGCCACATCATGCTTCAAATCAAAGGTAAATGAGGATTGATGTTGTCACTATAGATCTGAAAATATCCAGTCAGGAAATGAACAAGGTACACACCAATAGTGAGGGTATTTTGAGCCAAAATTTCTTATGTTGAACTTGCCTTGTTTTTTTGAGTAGGCCAATGACCCGTTGGTGTTTACGAAGTTTCGGCTTTAACTGCTAAGAACAATAAAAGTGCCTAGGTCTAACCTTTTAGAAGGCTAGATTATCATGTCAATATAAAGCGCTCCCTCAATATTTGAATAAGTATCCCAAAGTAACACCATCATGTTGTAATCACTATGTGAGGTAGAATGTGATAAGAAAGTTGACCCATCAACATGAAAAAGGAATGAAAGGAAATGTCTTCTTTGATTGTTGGTATAAACCTTGACTTAAAATTTTCCCTATTTTGTTTGAATAAGACATATAAACTTTATTTCTTTCATAAGATTGTACATGTCCTAAATTGTTAGCAACAACATCATTTGGTCACCTTCATCAATGAAAAATCAAGTGATACTAAGAAGGGGCCCTATATCATGCCTCAAGACAAGCTGGAAATAAGAGCACCTACTATAGAAAGTGATGACATACCTCCAAACATTCCCTATCTAATTGGAATATTAATAAGTTATTGCTTGTTCAAATTTATTTCTACTATTGTTTGGTCAAATTAGTTACTAAATCCACCCTTTTTCATCAATGAAAATAAGTACTATCATAAGAACATGAAATCATCAAGAAAGACACTACCAAGAATATTGTTGTCCTCCACTTTTAGGGATAACTAAGGAGATTATGTCTCGAGGCCCACTGGTCCTAGACATGGAGTACTGAGAGCCAAATCAACTTGAGCATGGCCCCGAGGGCCCATCTTTTCTTCCTTTCAGCACCTCCACTTTGTCAGCAACAACAACATCCATCACCTCGGCTTGGTCCTATATCGAAGATGGTTCTTGCTCCATGAGGTAATGAGTCTAGGTATCATGGTATGTGTCACTTTGATACTCAAAACCTTTGAATATGTGAATTTAATTCCTTTTGTTTCTAACAAATTATCGGATATTATACTTATCCACTTGACCATGTCTAGGGGGGATGACATGATGCCCTAGTAACCATGTTCCCATATGTTTTGAGTTTCCACTGGGGGGATTTATGAAAATTCATCGTCCACTCCTATCCAATTACCACCTTTTCATCTTACTTCCCTCTCATCCATCCCATTACATTTGTCCGGGCATTGCGTTGGCCAATCATTTAAGGGTTGCACCTTGCCTTGTGGGAAGAAGGGGCTAAAGGCCCAGAAGGTAAAAGCAAGATGGAAAAAGATAAAATCCTAAAAATAAAACCTCAAGATGCTTCGCCCAGGGATCCCCGAGAAAGCAATAAAATTATTCTTAGCAAGAAACAAGAGGGACCCATAAAAATAATAAAACAAGACCTAGTCATAGGATAGGGGGTCTCATCACGAGACAACCTATTACATTCATGGAACCTACTGGTATGACACTACTAGAAGTTGGTTACCACGCCAGGGTAATGGTTCTTGGTTGCATGGCCAAGAGAAAGGGGGTCTCATCACAAGCCTACCTTCTCATTTACGTGAAAGTACTTGTGGGTAACATTTCCACCACTGGCCACCACACCAGAGTAGTGTCCCTTGATTATCCTCTTGAAGAAAAAGCAATAAAGAATAAAGAATAAAAGGTATGAATGGGCTTGGAAACATTTGCATCCAGAACAGGTGTAGATCGCCTTCTACAAAGGCCCCCATAGGTAAGCCTTTCATTTCCCTGCTATCACTGCACCCCTTGTCAGGACATCCCTTATCCACCTCACCCATTTACATGAATTAGATTTGATCTCTTCCGAAAGCATCCATATTCTAGTGGAAACTAGCCCAATAGGATTCCCTGTCACTTCCTCCAAACTTGTATTGCATATTTGTATAATGTCTTTGAGCACTTGACTGGGGGAAAGGGGGTTTTATGCACATGTTTAATAATATTGATGATTAGATGTGATTGACATTGCTATGATCCCTGTGACTTATGAGCCCATGGAGGGTGTATCGGTTGATGTGCAGGATCATACCCAATGGAAGAGTACCACATTGGACAGGTACACATGGGGAGATTATTAGCTCGGACCTCCATGGGGTTGAAGAGACCACCAGATGGATGTTGAGACCCCGGCAGGGGGCAGAGACAAGACATAGGGGTTTGCATCAGAGAAGAGGAGGAAGTTCCACATAGGCACCCTAGCAGAGCCTTCGCTAGGGGGTTTGTTCCCTCTTCATTGGAACGTTGGCCTTAGAAGGCCCATGATGTCACCCAGGAGGCTCATGGCATCATCTAGCTTTATGGACGTTTTGGGGAGACAGTCATGGAAGGTTTGCATGTGTGGAAGATTGGAGAAGCCCAAGGAGGGCTAATGTTTTTCTCCAGGAGGCTACATTTTCCCTAGAAAGGGATAACGTCACCCTAGAAGGGGCATTACGTCTTGATTTTTCTTGATTAGGGTTCAATTTATGACATTTAATGTAAAACAATATTATTTTGGTATTTTGTCCTTGTCGTCCTTTTAATGACCTAAAATTTAATTAAGGTCATTGGTATGGTATATATTGAGGGTTTTAACTCTCATATTTTCATCATATTTCACTCACACATTAGTGAGGTCTGAAATTTGCGCCCTCTTCTAGGGTTTTGGATGAAATTTTGAGGCGCACTTATTGAAGGAAACATTTTCTTGGCATTTTTGGCATTTCTTTTGGTGGAAGGTTTATAACTAAGGTTTTTCTACATGATTTCTTGGTTTATGTAAGTGAATTTCTGCAAAACTTCTTAATTGAATGGTTATAGTATTCTTTACTTGCATTTGTTATTAAGATTTGTTGAATTAAACCCTAGGTGACAAGCACATGCTAAGGTCCTTGTCTCATGTCCCTACTAAGATTAAGAGTCATTTGATTTGTTGAAGTAAGATAGAGCCTTGCCATAGCAACACTCTATCCATATTCTTCTAGCGTAGCCATTTTTCATCTTGTATTTGAGCCAAGGAAGGAGAAAACACACTAAGGCCTAGGGTTTATACACCTTAGTGAGCCGTTTCCCCTAGGGTTTTATTGATGAAGCCTTGCCATAGAAACACTTCATCATTAAACCCTCTAGTCCTTAGCCATTTGATCTATCAATCAAGCTAGCCAATTTTATTTATTCCATTGAGCTAAAGAAGGAGGAGAGATCACTAAGGCCTAGGGTTTCTACACCTTAGTGAGACTTTCTCCCCTAGGGTTTCATTGTTGAGGCCTTGCTTTAGAAACACCTCAACATTTAACCCTCTCGTCTTTGGCCATATCATTATCAGTTCATCCCTTCAACATTTTCAACCATTTGACTCCATTTTCCCTAATGGTGCATTGATCTAAGACCTCTTGTATTGAGTACCTTGATCACATACAACTCCTAAACAAATCTTGAACAACTACTAATCCTTCTAACCATAGATTAGACTAACATCTACTAACCCTATTGTTGTCGTTATCTACTT
>ML797597.1:75061-135042 GCA_009831015.1 Picea engelmannii | reverse complement strand
GGGGAAGGTTTTGTTGATACTTCCTCAAGAATAATATTATCATCATAAGGGATCCTAGGGAATGGTTGACTATACCTTATTTAATATTAGTATTCATGCCAAGGGAGAGATTGAGGAAGGGTCAACCGAACCTTCCTTAAGATTAATATTCGACTTGAGGGGGAGCCAAAGGAAGGTTTAGCTGACCTTTGATCAAGCATAGTATTAACATTTATGGGGATCTTGAATAATTGTCTATTGGTCCTTCTTTAAGCTTGTTATTCACATTTAGAGGGATTACTAGGAAGGGTTGACCTATACTTCCTTAGGCATAGTATTTTCATTGAGGGGGAGCATGTGGAAGGGTCAACCGACCCTAGCTCAAGCATATTATTCTCATTACAAGAGATCCCAAGGAAGGGTCAAATGACCCTTAAGCATAGTATTCACATCAAGGGGGATCTCGATGAAGGGCCAACCAATCCTTCCTCAAACTTAGTATTTGTGTCAAGGAAGGGTCGTCTAACCCTTCCTCAAGCATAGTATTCAAATTGAGGGGTATTTAGGGGAAGGGTAAATTGCACCTTTTACAAGCTTAGTATTCTAATTGAGGGGGAGACTAGGAAAGGGTTGACTGACCCTTCCTCAAAGATATTATTCTTGTTCAAGGGAATCCTAGGGGAGTGTTGACTCACCCTTCCTTGAGCACACTATTCTCATTTAGGGGGAGCCTAGGAAAGGGTTAGTTCAAGATTCATGTACATTAATATTCTCATCAAAATGGACATTGAAGAAGGGTTAGCTAACCATTTATTTATATTAATATTCTCATCAAGGGGGATATTGAAGAAAATTTGGAAAACCCTTCTTAAATATTGGTATTGTAAAGAAAAACAAAGAACGATATCTATTATCGATTTCCCAACACACATTTTTGAACATCATGACCATATACATGCTACCTCGTTTTTTTACAAATGGATCGATGTATTGTCCAACATAAATACATACATATTACTCATAGTGAATCATAACCTAACATTCATACTAGTGCATTCCCTAATGGACATATTTGTAATCAAGTTCATAAAGAAACTAGTGGACATTGATTCTCCAAACAAAATAATATGGAATCTAGGGACTAACCCAAGTCTATATTTTTTTTTTCTTGCACAAATAAGTTTTTGTAGAATCAACCCCTCCCCCAGTTATCATTCGATGCTATGATAGGGAGGGACCAGTAAAGTCTCTTATTCTATGTTTTGAACATTACTCTATACACGATAGTAGAAGGAATGACCAATAACATCTTAAAAATTAACATGTAAATTTGTAATCAGTGGCATTATTGTATGGTTGCAAGTTGCACATACATGGGGATGCTTATAGCATAATGGTTCTCTTGCAGTGTCTCTCCCTCTAATTTACAAATAACTAGATTTAAAAAGAAGCACAAATGTGATAAAATTCATTAAGATAAGTTGGGAAACCATAAATAAAAGGTATATCCATGAACCATCTGGAATTCAAAACGTTGTGGAACATAATTGGATCTCAAAATGTTAGTGGAACATAATAAGTCACAATGCACTATCCAAAAAGATCACTCTACTTTAGTTTTACAACATATCCACCGTATATTCTCTTCAACATTCCCTTCCCCCGAGTATGCTAATTTATTCAAGTGCTTCAACCTCACCACTACTTCTTCTTAAATGTAATGATACTATCTTCTTTATGCTCCTTTTACATGGGACCATGAACTATTTCACATTGTTATATAGTGGAAAACATTCCTTTTACATTGGACCATGAACTATTTCACATTGTTATATAGTGGGAAACCTAAGGTAGTACATGAAAATCGAATGACATGAAGTTATATGATCGGTGTGTCAATAATATTTTGTTTTACAAATATATTATAACATGCCTAACTTTGGTTTCCCTCTTGGTTTATGATAATGCTTCCTTCTTTATTTTAATGTAATATACTATCTAACTTTGGTTTCCCTCCTGGTTTATGATAATGCTTCCTTCTCTATTTTAATGTAATATTAGTAATTATTTTTTTAGTTTTGTATGTAATTATTTTCTAGTAATTATTTAAAAAATGTTTATTAGTAATTATTTCAAAAAATGCTTATTAGTAATTATTTTTTTAGTTTTGTATGTAATTATTTTCTAGTAATATTTAAAAAATGTTTATTAGTAATTATTTCAAAAAATGCTTATTAGTAATTATTTCAAAAAATGCTTATTAGTAATTATTTCAATAGATGTAAAGGCATGTGGTAAGAAGAGTTAGTATTAAAAAAGCTATAAAATATGAGATTTAATATTTAATTCAACATATTGTAGAGTGTGCTTTTTTTACTTTCAAGATAAAACATTGTATCTAACAAACATATTGTCGATAGTATTTTTTACGACTTTCAAGATAAAACATGGTATCATGATATCGAACAAATATCGAGAGTTATTTTTTTTTAAATAATCCTATTTACATGATAAAGAACAATGATTATATACAAACATTTATATTTAATTATTAAAAATATATTTGTAAAATATAATTTTGTTTTTTCATTCTTTATTATGAATATATAAATCAATTTGATGTGTTTCTTTTTTATTTAGCATTAATTTAAGGTTATTTTCGCATTTCTTAACATTTATATATTAGTTTGATTTACTGTGTTCACAAATAACATGTTTTTTTTATTTGATCTTATTTTTTTATATTTAATTATTAAAAAAATATTTGTAAAATATAATTTTGTTTTTTCAGTCTTTATTATGAATATATAAATCAATTTGATGTGTTTTTTTTTATTTAGCATTAATTTAAGGTTATTTTCGCATTTCTTAACATTTATATATTAGTTTGATTTACTGTGTTCACAAATAACATGTTTTTTTTTTATCTGATCTTATTTTTTTATAATTAAAATTTAGAGAAATTTGTATTATAAAAGTTGTAGTTATGCTAAATAATAGAATTATATATTACTATTGTCTGTTGGTAAGAAAAATAGGCAGTTCATTATAAGCAAAAAAACAAACCTTGCAAATGTCTATAATCAAAATATTCCAATACTACACTTAATATTCTAAATGCTTTAGAGAACATTAAATATAGTGAAAGACATGGGGTTGCTAGCTTCTTCCAATCTGACAATGGAAGGAAAATAATCATGATTCCAAAGATCCATATCCTCTATTATTTTGTGATTCATGTCTTCTTCCTTTAATTCTCTTTGAGAATAATTAATTGACATCCTATGATTATTAGAGGAACTTGAATGAGATCATTTTCTTATATTTATAACCATGTTTCTCAACATATTGCATTCAACTTCCAAAGTGGCTATTTTTTGTTTTTGTTGAACAAGTGTACTCATAATTAAGGCAATTTGGGAGGTGCATTGGTGCTCATTTTCATGGACCTTTGAGATGGTTGAGAAGAGGGAAGTCATGTTACATTGGATATATTCTTCATGCATTAAAAGAACTCTTCAAATTTCTTGAACTTCATTGTAATCCATAAAGGAAACACACAAACATAGGTGCCAACCAAGAATTGATTTCCTCCCAAGGTATCCCTATATCAATGAAACAAGAACCCCAGTATTCCAAAGACTGCCCAACACTAGAAGAACAAAATGAATTTCAATATTTTTTAGGCCTGATAAACCTACTAAGCCAGAGACAAGAGACCATAACCCTAAGAAAAAGAACCCAGAACACTAAAATATAACCTCCTATTGAGATTGAAACCCACAAAACTGGGATGACAAGTTCCGAATTCTAATGTAGAAACTCCAGATAACCAAACACACAGAGAGAATCCAAGAGCCAATTCATATGCGCCTTCATATGCATGGATATAAGGTTATGGTATGGATCAATGGTTAATTAAACCTTCATTAATTCTTAACACCCCATTTTTAATGAAGTGACCTCATTGGCGAGCAAGTCCACTTGGTAATTATGCTCCCTCAATATTTGAAAAAATAAGATTTTTTCAAAAGAACGAATCTGCTTTTAAGAGTGACAAAGGATAGATGCTAGCATGTTGTTAGATAGGATAGATTTTGAGATAATCGATTTGATGATTATGCTTGAATTTCCTATAATAAGAAAAGACTTGATTCTAGAATTGTTAGTTATAATCTATTTTTAAAAGAGAGCATGCGTCTTGGTTATTAGTGGAGTTCCTTAGACCCCAAGCCTAATTTGTTTCTATTTCCATTCAAGATCAAAGATGATTACCCCACCCCCCCACCCTTACCACCCCTTTGAACTCATTTTAATAATAACTTGGCCAATTCAATTAATTTCTTACTTTTATGTGTTTAAAAGTTAATCTCATTATTGTTAGTAAATCAATAAGAACTTAATTAATCCAAGTAACTTTGAAAAACTAACCATATATCCTCTGATAGATTAATAATATAGGGTATTCAAATAAAGGAATGACCTAAGTTTCCATTGAAATTATGTTCTTAGTGTTGATGCAAAAGTCCATTTATGCATGAAATTGCCAGGTTAATTAATGATATGCATGACTTGGCATTATTTCAAAGACTTTAAATGTTTGTTTCACTCCCTCGTGTTTATTTTTTCATACAATAAAGAAAATAATATTTTTTTGTCATTTCTAAATTATCATGCTGTAAAGTGTTTCCTTCCTATGAAGCATATTTGTGATTGTGACCGATCAACCCCTCTCACATTTCTGATTGTGATCGATTGATCCATCGTGCTTGTCAGTCAGTTCAAGCGGATCATGTGAGATTGTGAAGTCTTGAATGCATAGTTCATGTTATGACCATTGGAACGACATGGTTGTTGCTCAACAGTGATTGAAATACAATGTTGGAGAGAGTATTGACAATACTACACCATTATTGTTACTACGTTTACATTGAACTGAGAAACCGTGACATCTCTTTGCCATTTTCCTCTGCAAACCCTCGTTCCTCTTAGGTGGTTACCATTTTCCTACATCCTAACTTGTAGTTGTCCTATGGAACCATTAAGTGTTTTTCCCCGATTATAATTCATTGCATATTGTTGGATTCGAAGAAGACTTTCATCAATTTGACCCAATAGGAATCTCATGGTATACACCAAGAAAGTTCTACATTTTTTGTTTGATAAGTGTGCGGATTATTCAATTACAATTGGAGAATGGTCATCAAAGGGTGTTTGTTTTATGATCTTTGGGACTTGATTGGTGCGGAGGTTATTTAATTTTTCACCAAGATTCACCTTCACAACTCTTTGTTTACAGGTTTATGAAGTCATATCTAGTTCATGCTTGTAGATTCATGGATGAACTCTACCATTTTTTTTATTACAAGGTTGAATTTTTCTTGGTCGTGAGAAAAAAAAAAAAGGTTTTAGGGCCCCATCACCCTCAACACCAGATTTTTCTCCCCATTTACCATTTGTGGCATATTGTTAGATTTTTCGACACAATATACATCTTATGATCTACATCAAGTAAGTTTTACATTTTTATTTTGAATCCCTTCACAAATTTACATTTTATTTTTCATTTGTAAACAATTTTTTTTTTGTAAAACTACACTTCCATTCCCTACAGCCTCTTGTGTCAAACACTTTTATGACAACACTTTTATGTAACATTAAGTATTAGTTTGCTAGGTGGAAAGGTATATGTCAAGTATAGTCAATTAAATTTGAAAAAGACTAACCTGAAGTTTTTTTTAGGGTTGAAGTTTAGTGAATTTTTAATTTTGAGATTGAAATTCCCATAACAAAGTAACTAGGTCTATGATAACATCTTGATATAATGATTGCCAACTACACCATACACCAAATGAATTCATTTTAGCATTTCTCTAATTTTAAATCAATTTCCATTATTCAATTATGGACAATGCAATACTAAGTGAAATTTATTGTTAATCATTACACCTTAACCAAGTAGCAACGACACATGGCTTTCTACAATCTATTATGGGAATATGGTCTATCTGATTTTTTTTTTCCTTTTCTATCCATTAGTCAGTTTCCCACTTAGCATGAGAAAATGAAACCTATTTTAATACATATTGAACATTTTATAGGATTCAACTCATGTGATGGAGTAGAGCTTTCATAGATCATGATTTGTTAATCCATTGAGAAGTTTGGGTTATAGTAAATTAAATTATTAAAATTCCAAACTAGATTTTTTTGTCAAGTTTTGTACGAGTTATAGATAGAAATTTATGTTCATGTCCATTTTTCTTATGTTTTATCATAGGAAATAATTTAAGTTACTAGTAAACATTGTTATCTTGCAAATTAAGAGTTGGTAACCATGCATGCCTCTTGTAAAATCATGTCCAATTTATTGTTGTGGTGGTACATAGGATTAACATACATGGTCGTGGCTTCAATCATTTAAAACTCTTAGGTGCTAGATATTATTGATATCACAAGATGTGGTGGTATTACAACAAATGCTATGTTTTCTTTGGTTTTGGTCTCTCCTTAATTGAGGCAAATTGGAGTCGAGGAGCACCAGCGCTCAAAAGTGTCAAGGACATTAGCCTTGAGGAAGAAGATTGTCATCCTAAAATTGGAATCAAATGATTTTGTTATTAAATTTTGATTTGGAAATGCTCATCACTCAAATTTACCTTTGTCTTCATTAAGCACCCCTATTCTCAACTTGGCTTGAGAGATAAGACACCTAATCACCCTGTCTAAAAGTATCATTGTAAGTAGATCAAGAGATGAGTGAACATTAAAATGATATTGGTTCACCTATACATAGCTTGCTTACCCTAGAGATGCATGGATTGTCGCAAAGAGATGCAATTATTCCATAGCCTCTTTTGCGAAAAACAATTGTTGATATGCAAATTGATTTTGAATTTGTGACAAGTTAAAACTATCGAAAGAGAAAGATATTTTTTAATTTATTTGTCAGTTTTTTTCATTTAACACATAAAAATTACCATACTTTTTCAATATCATGCTTTTTATTTTTGTTTAGGTTTGACATATAGTTTTTCACTACATTGTTCTAGTTTAATAAAATATAGTTCCATTGCATCAACCTTTAGTTCTATATACTTCACATTTTTTTATATATTACCAAAATGTTTGATTTTGTTTATTACATTATTTATGTCTCATAATCATTCTCAAATAGGGACAACGATGCATTACACAACTTCCAAATATAGCATAAGAGGGGAGCTTGAAGGAATTCATTATGAAGTGTGGGAAACTAAACATGAAGAGATAGATATTGAATTGATTAGAGACTAAGCATCCTAATGATAACCTAAAGAGTTATATATTGAATTGATTAAAAACTAAGCATCCTAATGATATGACTTAATTATTAAGTCCAACAACTAGTCTCTTTAAATACTACAACTTCTAAATTAACTACACGGGACCTTAGGATAGTCAACATTTGTTGTGTTTTGTGGAACTTGTAATGTTGAGAACATCTTAGTAGCATGGCGTGCATGTAAAATATGCTCCTTTCAATGGATGTTTCTTTGGTGTGTGAAAAATAGCAACACTAAGTGGTAGTAATACTTGACATATATGTCATTACATCATATGTTTTCTACCTCAAGCTTAGCTTTGTTGTAATGGCAATATTTTTGGTTACTAAACAATAAGTATTATCTTCTTAAATGATTAGTGCCAACAACAAAGTTTATTTTACATTATTGATATTATTTGTTTTGTGACGGTTATATGAAATCTCAAGGTTGTTCTACCATGCATGGATTTTTTATCTAGTTACCTGAGGCTATACTTTTATTCAAAATTTAAGAGTGCAGTGTCTTTGTTGTTTTGATTTTTGTATTGTAATTCAAAGAGTTAGTTCAAGATGTATGATTAAATGGTTGGGTACCGAAGATTTTTTGTCACAATTATGAGATTGAACATTTCACTAGTTTGGGTTTTTGATAGGTTCTAAAAAGTATGTCTATCAAGTGATTTTCTTGAGTGTGTTACATAAAAAGAAAAGAAAAAAAAAAAAAAATTAAGAGGAAACAAAAATATTCAATAATTATTGCAAGTGGTACTAAAATATAATTGAGAAATATTCTTTTTGATTTGAAATATTTTGTTTCTGAAATACAATTAAACGATATCCATTAGTACTAATAAATTCCTCCATCCTCTACTTGCAACAGTGATTTCTTGTTCTTTGACAATTGTGAAAACTCTTTACTAAATTGCATAGTATATAGTTGCTCGAACTTTACTCTCCTATGGGAAATATGCAACTATGGTTTTTTGCTTAAATATTACAATGTGTTCCTACTAAAAGAACACTACTATAAGTGGTTTGTACTATTGTGTCAAGTATTTATGTCATTCAATTGGGATCCACATCTTTTACATCACTGACATCTAGCTAAACATGTTATAGTTTTGTTCTCATTTTTTTTTATGCCTTTGATACTCCTATAATAATTTAGAAATGAAAAATCATATGTGAAAATCAAGTGTTCAGTGAGATCATAGATTTTTTTGGTAAAATGTTGAAATGTTGGTTTCACTTCTCAAAGAAATAATTGTATATGTTTTTGTTCTTCCACTTGGAGTAATGTCTTAGAAAAGGTTTGTGTGTAACCTTTTTAATTTCTTATAAAAGTTTTGTGTAAAACCTATTATTTCTCATCATATTTTGTAGGTTGGCTGCATTCTAAAACAATGTTATTACAAAGAATTTTCATTATTTAATTTATCAATATTTTCTCTATTTTATGGTTGTTTTACAAATCAAATGTCCACTACAATATATATATTACTCTAAACAATGATTTATGATTTTCAAGGGTAATTATAAGAGTCCTTAAATTTATATGTATAAAAAATGGTCGAATACCCAAGATACATAGAAACATTTAAAGGTTATTTTATTAATAATATAATGTGTATATTTGGCTAATATTTTACTATTTTATACAATCTTGTAAAATCTTGGTGAATCTTTCACTGAATTATAAAATCTTGTAAAATCTTGGGGAATCTTTCACTGAATTATAAAACCTTGTAAAGTCTTGGTGATTTTGTTGATAAAGTATAAAACCATATATAATAATAGGAAAATGTATTCATTAAACTTTAATATACTCATTTAACATATTTGTAAAAAGAAACATAATTTGTCTATCCACTAGACAACGTTGAAAGCATCACGAGTTGTTTTTGTCAAGGTTCTCACTATACACTCTTTCATATATCTCTACTAGTTTTGATGACATTTCACCACAAAGTTCATATGTGTTGATCTCGACCACCACTTCAGTCAAACTAAGGAGATATCAATCTTTTATCTACCACTTCTATTATGGATTCTTTATTAGTACTCATTCATCAATTATGAAAGGATACTTCAAACAAGTTCATCATAGGATGTTCCTAAATAGGAGCACGCATAATTTTATCCATCAATAAATCCAAAAGTATAATAATAATTATTCGTCACATTCCATGCATGAATTCCTCTCTAATCATCCATTTGTACCCAAAAAGGACCCATTTCCAAGGAAGATAGGTCACTTTTATCCCTTATATTTTTGTTGGCTTATAAAAAAGTTAAGGGACATACAAATTTGTAATAAATGTTGTGAATAGATTAGGCCTTAGAACTATAAGGAAAAGAAACTCCCACCAAGCATAAGTGTTAACTATTGGGTACAAATGAGACCATAAAATCTTCTAGTGGATATAAACTTAGACCTTAAAATTGTAAATTAGATTTTTGGTTACAATAAATGCAATTTGGAATGATGTATTAGATTATTTTCCATGCATAGATGATATGGCAATAAAAAAAACAAAAAAAAACAAGAGTACTAGGAAATGAAATATGCAAAAGGAAACCTCTTTAACAATCTTCTATCGAAGAAAATGAACTATTCATCTAATGGGCATTGATACCTAATATATGACCCTCTAAATATGTATATACATGTACATCCAAGTTACACGGTTTCAAAATTCAAATAGAAAGCATCTAAGCTTAACATCTTTACTAAGAATTCATAACATGATCCTTTCATAATAAGTGTATTTACATTGGAACTATTTGACATGCAATCTCAACGTATGTTATTACCACATGAGCGAGAGGAAAAAAAATTCTCATAGGATAAACAAACCCAGATATGTCTGTGCACTAGGAATATTGGTGGCATCCTTGTGATCCTTATAAATATATGACTTGAACACATAAATAAATTGAAATAAGGAACAAATAAATCAATTGAAAACTTGAATAATGTTGTTATTGGTGTTGCAATGCAGGGTGTGTGAATGCAACCCATTAAAATGGAGGTACAACAATTTAACAATAAAAATCAAGATAATAACAAGCTCAATATTATAAGCAAGGGGCCACTATCTTCGCTACCACAACATCAAGTCTTATGCTATGAAATAACTGAGTATGTTAGCCAAAGAAACTTGCTTCTTTTAGATATGTATAAATATATTTCTCACATAACTAAGAATGTTGCCACAATTTGTCTTGAAACCATATCAATAGATTTACTTGGATATTCTGCAAATATACCTCAAATATATTTATTGATTACTGCATATGTACCTCGAATATTTATTGATTGTTATAAATATAACTGAACCATTATAAAATTGTAGACACATAGAAAACATCCTCTGCAACCAACTATCAAATCATCATAATTCAAACACTTAACCATCAATGCAACATAGATAAAGTTTCTTCTCAATGTCAAAAAAATTACTAATAACTAGTGTTACAAAACTTCTCTAAGTACACTACTCATGTGGCACAACAACATATTAAAAATTTATAATATTGGACTAGTAGAATTAACTCATCTCCATGTATTCCATCAAAATGGGGTTCACCCATTAACACTTCGAAGTTAATCCACCCAGATAACATGCACTTCATATTGCCTACTAAAGAATTTCCATAGAGAAAAGGACATTGAGTCAAGAACAATTATAACATGTTCTAGATCCTTGATGCATGAGCCGTGTGATGCATATTTTTCATCAACCTAGGTTGAAGCTAGTACCAACCATAAACTAAAATGTTAAGAGAATATCTAGTATATTGCACTCCATTTGACTGTTCAACTTGATAGATGTTTTATTGTCTTTGCAAATCCTTGACATCTTCCATGTTTTTATTGTATTTGCAAATCCTAGAGGCAATATATTACCACTAAACCATAACAAGGGCACAAGGGAGATCCATACCTCTTCTATTTCTCCTTCAACAAAGGCGCGTTGTTGAACACAAGATGCATCATCCCTAGGGAAAATTTTGTATTTGTATCAAGTCCTTTTGAATATGCCAAAAACATATCCCTTGCATGATAAAATTTGGAATGACTCATTTACTCATATAGCCAAGGGAATCCTTGTAATATGTTCATAATAGAAACACTTAATAAGATAACAAGGCCACATCATGCTTCAAATCAAAGGTAAATGAGGATTGATGTTGTCACTATAGATCTGAAAATATCCAGTCAGGAAATGAACAAGGTACACACCAATAGTGAGGGTATTTTGAGCCAAAATTTCTTATGTTGAACTTGCCTTGTTTTTTTGAGTAGGCCAATGACCCGTTGGTGTTTACGAAGTTTCGGCTTTAACTGCTAAGAACAATAAAAGTGCCTAGGTCTAACCTTTTAGAAGGCTAGATTATCATGTCAATATAAAGCGCTCCCTCAATATTTGAATAAGTATCCCAAAGTAACACCATCATGTTGTAATCACTATGTGAGGTAGAATGTGATAAGAAAGTTGACCCATCAACATGAAAAAGGAATGAAAGGAAATGTCTTCTTTGATTGTTGGTATAAACCTTGACTTAAAATTTTCCCTATTTTGTTTGAATAAGACATATAAACTTTATTTCTTTCATAAGATTGTACATGTCCTAAATTGTTAGCAACAACATCATTTGGTCACCTTCATCAATGAAAAATCAAGTGATACTAAGAAGGGGCCCTATATCATGCCTCAAGACAAGCTGGAAATAAGAGCACCTACTATAGAAAGTGATGACATACCTCCAAACATTCCCTATCTAATTGGAATATTAATAAGTTATTGCTTGTTCAAATTTATTTCTACTATTGTTTGGTCAAATTAGTTACTAAATCCACCCTTTTTCATCAATGAAAATAAGTACTATCATAAGAACATGAAATCATCAAGAAAGACACTACCAAGAATATTGTTGTCCTCCACTTTTAGGGATAACTAAGGAGATTATGTCTCGAGGCCCACTGGTCCTAGACATGGAGTACTGAGAGCCAAATCAACTTGAGCATGGCCCCGAGGGCCCATCTTTTCTTCCTTTCAGCACCTCCACTTTGTCAGCAACAACAACATCCATCACCTCGGCTTGGTCCTATATCGAAGATGGTTCTTGCTCCATGAGGTAATGAGTCTAGGTATCATGGTATGTGTCACTTTGATACTCAAAACCTTTGAATATGTGAATTTAATTCCTTTTGTTTCTAACAAATTATCGGATATTATACTTATCCACTTGACCATGTCTAGGGGGGATGACATGATGCCCTAGTAACCATGTTCCCATATGTTTTGAGTTTCCACTGGGGGGATTTATGAAAATTCATCGTCCACTCCTATCCAATTACCACCTTTTCATCTTACTTCCCTCTCATCCATCCCATTACATTTGTCCGGGCATTGCGTTGGCCAATCATTTAAGGGTTGCACCTTGCCTTGTGGGAAGAAGGGGCTAAAGGCCCAGAAGGTAAAAGCAAGATGGAAAAAGATAAAATCCTAAAAATAAAACCTCAAGATGCTTCGCCCAGGGATCCCCGAGAAAGCAATAAAATTATTCTTAGCAAGAAACAAGAGGGACCCATAAAAATAATAAAACAAGACCTAGTCATAGGATAGGGGGTCTCATCACGAGACAACCTATTACATTCATGGAACCTACTGGTATGACACTACTAGAAGTTGGTTACCACGCCAGGGTAATGGTTCTTGGTTGCATGGCCAAGAGAAAGGGGGTCTCATCACAAGCCTACCTTCTCATTTACGTGAAAGTACTTGTGGGTAACATTTCCACCACTGGCCACCACACCAGAGTAGTGTCCCTTGATTATCCTCTTGAAGAAAAAGCAATAAAGAATAAAGAATAAAAGGTATGAATGGGCTTGGAAACATTTGCATCCAGAACAGGTGTAGATCGCCTTCTACAAAGGCCCCCATAGGTAAGCCTTTCATTTCCCTGCTATCACTGCACCCCTTGTCAGGACATCCCTTATCCACCTCACCCATTTACATGAATTAGATTTGATCTCTTCCGAAAGCATCCATATTCTAGTGGAAACTAGCCCAATAGGATTCCCTGTCACTTCCTCCAAACTTGTATTGCATATTTGTATAATGTCTTTGAGCACTTGACTGGGGGAAAGGGGGTTTTATGCACATGTTTAATAATATTGATGATTAGATGTGATTGACATTGCTATGATCCCTGTGACTTATGAGCCCATGGAGGGTGTATCGGTTGATGTGCAGGATCATACCCAATGGAAGAGTACCACATTGGACAGGTACACATGGGGAGATTATTAGCTCGGACCTCCATGGGGTTGAAGAGACCACCAGATGGATGTTGAGACCCCGGCAGGGGGCAGAGACAAGACATAGGGGTTTGCATCAGAGAAGAGGAGGAAGTTCCACATAGGCACCCTAGCAGAGCCTTCGCTAGGGGGTTTGTTCCCTCTTCATTGGAACGTTGGCCTTAGAAGGCCCATGATGTCACCCAGGAGGCTCATGGCATCATCTAGCTTTATGGACGTTTTGGGGAGACAGTCATGGAAGGTTTGCATGTGTGGAAGATTGGAGAAGCCCAAGGAGGGCTAATGTTTTTCTCCAGGAGGCTACATTTTCCCTAGAAAGGGATAACGTCACCCTAGAAGGGGCATTACGTCTTGATTTTTCTTGATTAGGGTTCAATTTATGACATTTAATGTAAAACAATATTATTTTGGTATTTTGTCCTTGTCGTCCTTTTAATGACCTAAAATTTAATTAAGGTCATTGGTATGGTATATATTGAGGGTTTTAACTCTCATATTTTCATCATATTTCACTCACACATTAGTGAGGTCTGAAATTTGCGCCCTCTTCTAGGGTTTTGGATGAAATTTTGAGGCGCACTTATTGAAGGAAACATTTTCTTGGCATTTTTGGCATTTCTTTTGGTGGAAGGTTTATAACTAAGGTTTTTCTACATGATTTCTTGGTTTATGTAAGTGAATTTCTGCAAAACTTCTTAATTGAATGGTTATAGTATTCTTTACTTGCATTTGTTATTAAGATTTGTTGAATTAAACCCTAGGTGACAAGCACATGCTAAGGTCCTTGTCTCATGTCCCTACTAAGATTAAGAGTCATTTGATTTGTTGAAGTAAGATAGAGCCTTGCCATAGCAACACTCTATCCATATTCTTCTAGCGTAGCCATTTTTCATCTTGTATTTGAGCCAAGGAAGGAGAAAACACACTAAGGCCTAGGGTTTATACACCTTAGTGAGCCGTTTCCCCTAGGGTTTTATTGATGAAGCCTTGCCATAGAAACACTTCATCATTAAACCCTCTAGTCCTTAGCCATTTGATCTATCAATCAAGCTAGCCAATTTTATTTATTCCATTGAGCTAAAGAAGGAGGAGAGATCACTAAGGCCTAGGGTTTCTACACCTTAGTGAGACTTTCTCCCCTAGGGTTTCATTGTTGAGGCCTTGCTTTAGAAACACCTCAACATTTAACCCTCTCGTCTTTGGCCATATCATTATCAGTTCATCCCTTCAACATTTTCAACCATTTGACTCCATTTTCCCTAATGGTGCATTGATCTAAGACCTCTTGTATTGAGTACCTTGATCACATACAACTCCTAAACAAATCTTGAACAACTACTAATCCTTCTAACCATAGATTAGACTAACATCTACTAACCCTATTGTTGTCGTTATCTACTTAAGTTATCTTTATACATTGCAACATTCATATCTTTAAAACCAATTGAATGATTAGCCAAGGCGTTGTTTCTTGATATTGATATTGTTACATTGATTTCCATTAGCATTTATTATGAAGTGATATATTGTAATCATTGCCATTGCATAACTTTGATTTGCTTCATCAATAATATTGTTTATCAATTTCTTTATATCAGAAGTCCATAATTATATGAATTACTAACCAAGCAAGTGATTTTGCATATGCATAGTTTCTTTGTTGCTTTGTCTCAGGTAGGTACACTTCTTGGTTACTATTTTTTATTGTCTTTTATCTTTATTGGCTATTAAGCCGAAATTTTTTATCAGTGGTGACTTGTGAGGGGGAATAATATTACTTAGCCATAATCCTTTGCCTTCTCAAATCCCCAAGTCACTAGGGACATCTCCCCTGGTGCTTACCTCCCTAAACATAAAGAACTATCCCCTTGAGGTGACAGTGGTGGGATAGTCTCAGTTACGCCAGTTTTCCCTTCTTACATCCGTCTTTTTCCTTAACTACAAACTGTGCGATAACATTTTGGTGTCGTTTCTGGGGAACACTTAGTCAATTCTCCTCATGGCGACACTTTTTCGGTAAGCCTTTCCTCAAGAGCCTTTATCTTACAAGCTTACCTGGTGACTCCACTAAGGGTGATTCCCTTATTTCTTTGATAATTTCAAGAAAAATATTTGGCAACTCCATCGATGAAGAATCCAACTATGACTTCTCAATGGGACCCGGGGAGCTTCAAACCTTTAGACATGAGTAAAATCTTGGGATACCCCAGACAAATTCCCTCGAAGTATGAAAAGTGGCTCCCTAGATTCACTGGTAGTGATGGGGAAAGACCCAACTATCACATGAGTAATTTTTGGGCTTTCTTTCAAATCCACCCTATCAGTGATGATGTTGAAGACTTGGTAATGAAACTTTTCTTTGTCACTCTGCAAGGAAATGCTAGGAGATGGTATGATAATCTTCCAACTGCCAGCATCACATCTATGGACAAGTTAGAAGAAACCTTTCTCATGAGTTGGGGCATAAAATTGGAATATATCCAATTATTACTTTAAGGACTCGAATACATAAGACAAACTGAGGATGAGACTATCAAGACTTTCAGGATTAGGTTTCAGATGTTGCTATATCATATTCCTAGAAGCCATTGTCCTGAAGACAAGTACCTCGTGTATCTCTATACCAATGCGCTTCTGGGACATTTGAGTTTCCTCCTCGATAAAAAGGGTCCAAAAACACTCACAGAAGCTTATAACATGGCCATGTGAATCGAGGTAAATCTCTCCTTGTCCAAGTGAAAACACATTTCCTCTCTAGGGATCAAAATCAATGACCCTAAAGATACCTCAGACACTCTCAATTTGAAAAAACTAGTTTCCCTTGAAGCCTTTACTGTTGATTCCCAATAAGAAGGGAAACAAGTTTTCGACCAACAAAATGCCAAGGGAAAAGATCTTGATGAAGTTTTCCAAGAGCGAAGGATTGCTGAAGAAATAGTTGAGAAGATGGAACCCAAACAAGATGACGAAATATCAACATGCCCTCCTCTCTCTGATGAAGCCATCCAAGAGCCTATTTCGCTTGCACAAGAAAAATAGAATGAGGTTAGTTTCTTTCCTTTTCAGGATTATGATAATGCCTTGTCCCATGATTCAGAGAGTGAAGGAGAAATGGAATCCTCGAATGAAGCATACTTTCCTTGTTGTACAGTTGAAGACGAAGGAGCAATTCATAAGGGTGAAATAGTGATGCATGTTGAAGACACCCAAGTCCTCAAATCTCTTGCACAAGAAGAAATAGTAAGTCACCCTCCTCTCCAAGATTTTGATTATTTTCTACTATGTGATATTGGAAGTGAGGAGGAGATGGATGAGCCTTTTATTGTTTTGAATCTTCCATGTTCTGATACAGATACTGACATAGTTGATATTGATGAGTTCATACATGTTGGAGAACGTAAGTGAGATGTAGTTGGTTATGATACAGACCCCATTTACGACATTGAGACTCGTTTCCAAGTGTTTCATTTACAGATATCACAACAGATTACTTTTAATTTTGACCAGTGGAAACAAGGAAATGATATGATTATCGATTCTTTCCAAACACCTAAGGTTGACCTAGTACCATGTTTTCCTGGTGATTTTCGGTCTTACCTTAAGGTCTTTGATGAGTACTCCTCTAAGCACTTGGATCATTTCCATGAATATGATTATCAACCATCGCCATGCTCAGGTCTTGAGAGGAGTAAGGACTTCGTTTGCTTGAGGAAGAATCCTTGTGACAACTTTCCCAAACCACCTCCGATTTCTTTACTTTGTTGTGTCTCTATAGGTGTAGTTGGGAAGTGTGTCTTTGATATTTATTTTCCTCTGGGACAAACCCTAGATTCCAAGGGTTGGTTGAATACTACAAGTTTAAGTCTGTCATATCAGTTTTTCAACTTTCCCTTGAGATTTTTCCAGTCATCTACTAGATCCATGTCAATCCCTTCCTTGGCTTCAGAGTGTGAGGACGTCCTAGGTGGTCAGTTTGCAAACCTTCTGAGTCAGTTATTTTTAAACTTTGACTTTTCATGATCCCTTCCTGAAGTGGATTCAACACTTTCCTTAGATATTGACTTGGCATGATTTTATCCCTCCCACCCGCCTCCATGAGTTAGACTTTGTGATTTACAATGATACGATATATTCTCTAACCCATGTTATTTTTGTGCTTAACTTATCACTGTTTTAGTTTATGATGAAGCAAAAAGGCAGGTATTGTGGGGCATTGTTGGATTGGTTTCATTGGTCGTTTGACTACACCTAACATCTAGCCAATAGGTAAGTACATGTAAATAGGCATTTGCATTCATTGTATTATACCATCTGCATTTCATGTTAGAGTAGTTTGCTTTTACACTTATACATATGTTTGTTTTCAGTTTTATATGTATGGGTTGGGCGTGATATCACCACCCCAAATGATTGTTGATAGTTCTTATTGAGATCAAGAAAGTTACAGGTTATTCCAAATATGTTGAGGTTCTCATGCGCTCTATGGTGAGCACATGTCCCCAAGTTGGAGCCAAATGTTATCCCCCACTTTTAGGGATATCTAAGGAAATTATGTCTCGACACCCACAAGTCCTAGACATGAAGTACCGAGAGCCATATCAACTTGAGAATGGCCCTGGAGGGCCCATCTTTTCTTCCTTTCAACACTTCCAATTTGTCAGCAGCAACATCATCCATCACCTCGGCTTGGTCCTATATCGAAGATGGTTCTTTCTCCATGAGGTAATGAGTCTGGGTATCACGGTATGTGTCACTTTGATCCTCAAAACCTTTGAATATGTGCATTTAATTCTTTTTGTTTCTAACAAATTCTTGGATCTTATACTTATCCACTTGACCATGTCTAGGGGGGATGACAGGATGCCCTAGTAAGCATGTGCCCATAGGTTTTGAGTTTCCACTGGGGGGATTTCTGAAAAGTCACCATCCGCTCCTATCATATTACCACCTTTTCATCTTACTTCCTACTCATACATCCCATTACATTTTTCTAGGCATTGGGTTGGCCAATCATTTAAGGGTTTCACCTTACCTTGTGGGAAGAAGGGGATAAAGGCCCAGAAGGTAAAAGAAATCTGGCAAAAGATAAAATCCTAAAACTAAAACCTCGATATGCTTCGCCCAGGGATCCCTGAGAAAGAAATAAAAGGCTTATCAACAAGAAATAAGAGGGACCCATAAAAATAATAAAACAGTACCTAGTTAGAGGATAGGGGTTCTCATCACGAGCCAACCTATTACGTCCATGGGCACCTAGCGGTATGACACTACTAGCAGTTGGTTACCATGCTAGGGTAGTGGTTCTTGGTTGCATGGCCAAGAGAAAGGGGGACTCATCACAAGACAACCTTCTCATTTATGTGAAAGTACTTGTGGGTAACATTACCACCACTAGCCACCACACCAAGGAAATGTCCTCAGATTAGCCTCTTCAAGAAAAAGAAATAAAGAATAAAGAATAAAATGCATGAATGGGCTTGAAAACATTTTCATCCAGGAGAGGTGCAACTCGTCTTCTACAAAGGCACCCATAGGTAAGCCTTGCATTTCCCTGATATCATTGCACCCCTTGTCAGGACATCTCTTATCCACCTCACCCATTTACATGAATTAGATTTGATCTCTTCCAGAAACATCCCTTTTCCAGTGGACATTGTTGGTCACTATAATTGCTTATTTAACTAAACAATCAAGTGCTACATAAATTGTCAACCCAGGGAAGTATGTTTATTTCAAAGGTAATCACACACTGTATATGCTCAATCTCAAAAGCAATCTAGAGTTGTAGTAAAAATACATTAATCACACCTTGCCTTGAACAAACTGAAGTTCTACTTTGAATTACAGGAAAGCAACCTACCTATTGCAGAGTTCAAAGTTTAAAGAAATAATTATCCAAAGAATCTTGGATTACATTAAGAAATAAAAACCTAGGGAAACAAATCCTTCAAGATACTGCAAAAGGAAAGACCAACTATTCTGTAACAGAGAACAACACCCTATTCCCCAAGCAAGAATCTTCAACACCTATTTCTTATCATCACACTTTCATGAACTCATTACTAATCAAAATGATTGACACACACTGAAGGCTAACTATCTCTTAATAGAGAACAGGACCCTATTCCCCAAGCAGGAATCTTCAGCACCTGTCCCTGATTATCACACTTTCATAAATTCACCAAACAGGATTGCTAACTAGAATGATTAACAGTTACCCAGGCATGAATTATATGAAAACAATGTAACAACCAGTAAAGTAGAGTTTTAGCAAAACAAAGTTCAGTAAAGTAGTGTTTCATCAAAACAGAATTTAATCAAGGCATGAACAAAAATAACACTAACACACTACAGAGCTAATGGGTGAATCTTGTGAAGAAGGTGGGCCCTCCCTTCTCACAAGATTCCCTTGAAACGAAAGGAACTAGAAATAAATGCTCAGAACAATCTTGTATTCATCTGTCAACTGTATCATGTTACAATGTCTGAAGTAAAACACGTCCTTCTCTGTAAATCCTTTCTTAGCCAAAAAGAAGAAGGTCCTCTCTAATGATGATTTCCTCTTATTTAAAGAGGAAAATCCTCTCGATACAATTTGATCATCAAATTACGTGTACATATGAATCCTATTCTTAGTCAGATCTATTCTCTATACTGGAATAGGATATCCTGGTCTCCCATAACAGAATGCTATTACAATAGTTGAAAAGGTGTTGAGTGAGGTGTTGTTGTTGTGGCTGGAATAACATCTTCATTATTTATCTTCTTGTTACTGTTGTTGTATGTTGTTTCAGCATCACAAATCGCGAGCTGTTTCAGCAACAGGATTTGCGTTCTGACTGTTTCAGCAACGTGGTCTCACGCAACAGTGATGGTTAATTCTAGCTCAGGGTGCGGATGTTGTGGTCAGTGTAACAGCTTTGTGTGAATTGTTGTTTCAACATCGTAGACCACGGAGAGTGTAACAACTTATTCTTGTGTGAGTTGTTGTTTCAACATCGTAGACCACGGAGAGTGTAACAACTTCTTCTTGTGCGAGTTGTTGTTTCAGCATCGTAGACCACAGACTGTTTCAGCCACGGGGTTTGCGTGCTTTGACTATTTCAGCAACGGGCCTTTAAACAACAATGTTAATCTGTAGTTCGAACTATTTCAACACTTATATATTTATGATCAACAGTTAAGTACGAGAGTAATGTAAAATTATATGCAAAACAAATTAAACATATAGCAAAGAGAAGAGACGTTATATACCTTTGGATAGACAGGGTAAGGTGATAATGTAAGTTTAAATGTGAGTGGAAAAAGGATGTAATGGTAGCAAAAAGTGTGAGCAAAAAGGTACATTGTAGGGTCCTAACAGATACTAGCCCAATAGGATGCCCTATCACTTCCTCCAAACTTGCATTGCATATTTGTATAATGTCTTTGAGCACTTGACTGGGGTAAAAGGGGTTTTATGCACAGGTTTAATAATATTTATGATTATATGTGATTGACATTGCTATGATCCATATGACTTATGACCCCATGGAAGGTGTATCTGTTGATGTGCAAGATCATACCCAATGGACAGGTACCACATTGGACAAGTACACATGGGGAGATGATTAGTTCGAACCTCCATGGGGCTGAAGATCCCACCAGATGGATGTTGAGAACCAGCAAGGGGCAGAGACAGGACAGAGGGGTTTGCACCAAAGAAGAGGAGGACATTCCATATAGACACCCTGGCAGAGCCTTACCTAGGGGGGTTGTGCCCTCTTCATTGGAATGTTGGCCTTGGAAGGCCCAGGACGTCACCCAAGAGGATCATGACATCATCCAACTTTCTAGACATTTTGGGGAGACAGTCATGGCAGTTTGGCACATGCGGCAGATTGGAGAAGCCCAAGGAGGGCTAATGTTTTTTCTCCAGAAGGATATGCTTTCCCTAGAAAGGGATAACGTCACCCTAGAAGGGGCATGACATCTTTCTTTTTCTTGATTAGGGTTTAATTTATGACATTTAATGTAAAACAATATTATTTTGGTATTTTGGCCTTGTCGTCCTTTTAATGACCTAAAATTTAATTAAGGTCATTGGTACGGTATATATTGAGGGTTTTAACTGTCATATTTTCATCATCTTTCACACAGACATTAGTGAGGTTTGAAATTTTTTCCCTCTTCTAGGGTTTTGGCTGAAATTTTGAGGCGGACTTGTTGAAGGAGACATTTTCTTGGCATTTTTGGCATTTCTCTTGGTGGAAGGTTTACAACTAGGGTTTTGCTACATGATTTCTTGGTTTATGTAAGTGAATTTCTTCAACACTTCTTAATTGAATGGTTATAGCATTGTTTACATGTATTTTTTATTATAATTTGTTGAATTAAACCCTAGGTGACAAGCACATGCTAAGGTCCTTATCTCGTGTCCCTACTAAGATTAAGAGCCATTTGATTTGCTAAAGTAAGATAGAGCCTTTCCATAGCAACACTATGTCCATATTCTTCTAGCCTAGTTGTTATTCATCTTGTATTTGAGCCAAGGAAGGAGAAAACGCACTAAGGCCTAGGGTTTCTACACCTTAGTGAGTCATTTTCCCTAGGGTTTTATTGATTAAGCCTTTCAATAGAAACACTTCATCATTAAAGCCTCTTGTTCTTAGCCATTTCATCTATCACTCAAGCTAGCCGATTTTATTCTTGCCATTGAGCTAAAGAAGGAGGAGAGAGAACTAAGGCCTAGGGTTTCTACACCTTAGTGAGCCTTTCTCCCCTAGGGTTTCATTGTTGAGGCCTTGCTTTAGCAACTCCTCAACATTTCACCCTCTTGTATTTGGCCATATCATTATCAGTTCGGCCCTTCAACATTTGCAGTCATTTGACTCCATTTTCCCTAATGGTGCACTGATCTAAGACCTCTTGTATTGAGTACCTTGATCACATACAACCCCTAAACAAATCTTGAACAACTACTAATCCTTCTAACCCTAGATTAGACTAACATCTACTAACCTTATTTCTGTCATTATCTACTTGAGTTATTTTTATACATTGCAGCATTCATATATTTAAAACCAATTGAATGATTAGCTAAGGTGTTGTTTCTTGATATTGATATTGTTACATTGATTTCCATTAGCATTTATTATGAAGTGATATATTATAATCATTTCCATTACACAAGTTTGATTTGCTTCATCAATAATATTGTTTATCAATTGCTTTATATCAAAATTCCATAATAATATGAAGTACTAACCAAGCAAGTGATCTTGCATATCCATAGTTTCTTTGTTGCTTTGTCTCGAGAAGGTACACTTCTTGGTTACTATTTCTGGTTATCTTTTATCTTTATTGGCTATTATGCCGGACTTTTTGATCGGTGGTGACTTGTGAGGGGGAATAATATTACTTAGCCATAAGCCTTTGCCTTCTCAAATCCCCAAGTCACCGGGGACGTCTCCCCTGGGCCTTACCTCCCTAAACAAAAAGAGTTATCCCATTGAGGTGACAATGGTGGGATAGTATCAGTTACGCCAGTTTTCCCTTCTTACATCCGTCTTTTGCCTTAACTACAAACTGTGTGATAACAAGTACCACATGATCCATCAAGGAGGACCATTGTGCTCAACCACATCAAGCTAAGAAAATAAAGCCCACTTCAAGTTGTTTGCAACACTTTGAACTTCCAATGGGTAGATTGTGGCCATGCAAGACATGTTTGGTCTTTTTTTTTCACAAATGTTGTGGAAATATTGAGTAGTAGTGAAAATCAAATTGAGGCTATACAATTTTATTATGCATTTGGACTTGTATAAAATATTCCACCCATTCCTTTCTTGAAGGAACATCTAGAGGATGGAAAGAAAGTGTCACAAAAATTAGCAAAATAGGGAAGACATCCTATTAGTGCATAGGTATGTTTATTCTTATGTGTTTGTTGGGCATGTTCCCTTATCAGTATAAAACTATCAAAATATTAACTTGTCATTTAGATATATGATTTGAAGTGAACACTTCCATGTCTTATTGCAGAATGATGCAACCTCAAGAAAAATTGTTTCATTGAAAATTGTAATTGAGTGCATTCAAGAGAAAAAAACTTGAGTAACATATGTCTACTAAAGATCCTCAAAAAACATTGTGACTTAGTTATAGAAATCCAAGGTAGAGAGGAAAATATCTGTAGAATCCATTAAGTTTCAGAGTAAATGGACTCATTTTAATAGTGGCGTTGGTGTTGTTTCTAGTGTTGGTTTTGGTGTTGGTGTTGTTTTTGTTGTTGGTTCTAGTGTTGGTTTTGTTTCTGGTCTTAGTGTTGGTTCACTACTCCCTAAACCCTCCCCTCCTAGTTCCTTTTCCCTTTCCGATTCTTCTACATTTCTCCATAAACCTACCCCTTCCAGTTCCTTTTTCCTTACCAATTCTTTTGCACTACTCCCTAAACCTACCCCTCCCAACTTCTTTTTCCTTTCCAATTCTTATTATTTATATCATTCTGCTCTAGTGGCCAATATCCCATCTTACAACTTAAATAGTCATGGTGTACATTATTTTTCTTGAGATTAAACTTAAGGCTCAAAGAATAATGTCAAGCATCGGGAATTTAAGGAACGCTTTGTTTTAAGAGTTTTTTTTCTTCTGTTAGTTAAGTAAGAATTTAAATCCTCAAATGAAATTAATAGTTGAACAAAACAAAGGTCGTGTTTCATTGTCTGAGTCAATTAATCAAATTGAGTGGTGATGGAGAAAATTGCAAAACTATTAAACAAACTAAGGCATCAATGACAGAAGAATCTTACCTTGTTTATAGTAGAAGAAAGAGTGGAATGCACCCTTGAAAGGATATATGATATAGTGATCCAAGTAGATTGTAGGTCTTGTATTTGTTGATAGCAAATACAGAGGAAAAATTGCTTGCTTATCAAATAACTAAATGAAATATGATTACAGTAGATGTTATACTAAATTGAAATCATTCACTTATCGAGTAACACAAAGAAAAATGGAAAAATGAAATACAAGAAGAGCACATAACTCAAACTGCACAAAATTTGGAATCCTTGTCTGCGCTTGTATTAATAATCACAAAGGACAAGTTTTCTTAGTTACAATACGGCAAGAAGCAGCCTTTGTTCATTCTTCTAAATATGTATTTATAAAAAAGGTTCTCAACCCTAAACGGTTGGAATTATCCTTATTTCTAAAATAGTAAAGGTTACAAAATGTGAAATCTAAAATGCTTCGTCATGCTGGCAGAGGCGTTTTTCTTTCATGTTGTATAGCTCAAAAACATATAGTCTCTAATCATGATCTGTACATACGATGTGTACAGATTACCTCATTGGTTCTCGGAGGTGCTTCCTTTTCCTTGCTCGATACATTTAACACATTTGCTCACAAATTGTACCACCAGCCTGGAGGGTTTAGTTAAGTCATTTTCCTCAAAATCATATAATTTATTTTCTAATTGAGGCAATATATTTTCCATTCTCCTATCTTCTGAATCTATAGACTGTAGCTGAAAACTGGGCTTCACTAGCCATCTATTTATCTGAGTAATATCAATCTACTTTAATTGTAAGATTTCATCCTAAGCCTCTTCCATGTTTGTCTTAATGTTAAGTTGATGCTTCACTATATCAACTTGTCACAGTACTTCAGAGATATTATCTTTTCTGAGGCCTAATGATTCTTTGTCGAGTGAATGAAAATCTTCTTCACAAGCCTCCTTCACTTCTTTAGCCATTCGTTTACTTTCAGCTATGTTAGTTTCCCGAGTCTTCAATATTATATCGCCTCTGATTTTCTCTGAAACAGACAACCTGGAAACCACAGATACTCCTCTTTCCGATGACACAACTGCTTCTTGGAAATTGGTCCAAGCGGTGATAGCCTCTCTCTCCTTTAAACAAATGTTATCTAAGGATTGATTTACCACCTGAAAATGATTTTGGATAGCTTCCACCTTATTAAAAAGGCTTTGTTGAACTGATTCCAGTTCTTTATGTATCTCTAGAGTTTGGGTTTGGAAAGCTGATATATACACTACTGCTTTTTCAGTTAAGCTTACCTTCGCTTGCAGCCGTCTGACTAATTAGATGCTTGTCTGTGACTTTTTTTGCATCTCATCAAGAATGGATTTGAGCTGCTAGATTTCTTTTCTATCATTGGCTTTAATCTGCTCGAAATCCTTGTTGATCTCACTCCTCACATTATTTTCCATCGTTTTCACCTGATTTTGCAATTGGCTTATCAGTATATCTTTATGCTTCAACTTCTCCTTCAGGTTGCTCACTAAAAACTGGTTTGATTTCCCAAAAGCTCCTACCGAGCCTACGACCTCAGTAACAAAGTCTTCTTCTTCTAGGGCCTACCCATCTAATAAAACCTTGTGCTTCTTGACCGTTGCACCATCCCTTTGGTGTGTTTCTCTTTTTACTACCACCCTTCTTTTCTTACTGAAGAAGAATTCCAAAGGAGGAATCTCTTCTGCTGAAATAGGTGTAAGGTCTCCTATGAATACAACTTTGGCCATCACGTTCCCTCTACTGAACTGTAGAGGTGTGACAGATTGTATAGGATTTCCTATCTCAGTGGATGGTTGCTTCCCAGTTGTGTTAGTTGTTTTTTTATCTGGTGTGGACTATGGATTTTCTTTTGCCTTCTTTATCAAGGCTCATTTTCCTCCAAATTTTCTCGGGCATCCTATCCACTAGAGCTCCTTATTTCTAACCCTTGGGTCTTCGTTTTTTGTGTGGCTGGAGTTGTCGGAGTTTCTCCTTGCAATAATTTGGGGAGGCTATTTCTCTGATGCTTCTGGAAGTTATAAAACTCAGCCAATTTATCTGGTGCCAGAGCTTGAACTTGGTTCAAGACCTCTTGATAAGACCTTTCTCCTCAGAATATTTCGTCTTGAGGAGAATATTCATGTTCATATATTTTCATGTTTCTATAGAAATCTTCAATCAAGTGATAAAAGTATTAATCTTTCCCCCTGTAAGTGTCATTATTTTGAATGTAGACAACAGGAAAACCTTTTCCACAACATCATTTTTCTTGAAAATTTCTTTGATTAAGTCACTACACATATTTGTTAAAGCTCTTCCATCACTATCAGTGTCACATATTTGCAAGAAAAGTTGATTAGGTGATCCACGCCAAGGTATTCTGCCTGGGAGGAGGTAGGTTTTCCATTCAAGTTTGAATATGAATAATTTACCATCACTACCCAGAGCCATGCAATTGCTTCCAGTAACTAGATTCCAAATAGTCTCATTGAATCCTACAATCAATCATTGAGAGAAACAATTATGCCAAATGATTCACGCCTAAATGGATTTGAAAAAAATAGTCTTTAACATACCTCACAGCTACTAATCGAACCTCCATAGAGTTGTGTGTAAATCTCTTTAAAAATTCTGAGAGAAGTGGTTGAAACTATTTTGCAGGAGCAAGACCTGCAAAAGAGAAAAATAACTAATAATAGTTGTCAACGTGACTGCATCAAATATTGCATATACCACATGCACCCATGGATCCATATTTAACTCTAAGCCAGTGCTAGCAATTGCATCATCCACAATTATGTTCATGCCATCAATAGTTATTGAATGATTTGACCCACATTGCCAAAATCGTACAAAATTTCATTTTTGATCATACAACACTACTAAAAGCAGGTCATGAAACAAAATTGATATTCCTTTAGGTTCGATAGAACTGCTACCATCTTCTAGTTGCAAGAATGTACCCAGAAAGATTTATATCTCCACCCTCTACTATAGCCATCTACACCATCCTTATGCATTTGAAAATATGAAATAATCCAATCGGTTTGATATATATTTATCCCTTGTACAAGGTGCTTCATAGTGGATATCTTCCTCAAATATTCCTTGCTATCCATAGCTCATAGAGGAGGGTCTGAGTGAAATTGGAACAACTCTCCATTTTCACAACAATCAATGGAATATTTATTAATGTGGTCTTCAGTCACAAAAGTAGATATTGGCCTGGATAAAATCTCTTCTAGACTATGCACATTTTCAATAGATGACGAATTTTGTCAAGTTCACCCATGACATGAAATTCATGTGAATATGGTGGTGATTGGTGATGTATTCACTATCCTGTAGCAAACAAAATAGTACAACCATTGCTAAGTCTTCATCGTATATTACTATAATGGCATTGTTTCCACTAAGATCGAGCAAACACTTCCCAAATATTGCATTGACTAACTTTTGAACAATCTGCCTGATCTTCATGCTTCCAATAAAAGACACTGAGTGGGATTCTTCTATATTTAGCTAATGCTTGCCCAATATCTTTCTAAACAACATAGGTTCCTCAAACCAAAGAAATGCATGCATTCCATCCAAGTACAATACATGGAAAGTTGAATGCAAACAATTACTCCTACTATACCAAGAGGATCCCAAACCTCGATCATTATATTATTGGGTCATTCTAAAGGTATGATAGAGCTATTCAACTATCAACTTAATCCAATGAAAAAATCATGCATGTAAATAACTTCCTGAACCTTTCCAATCCCCTTTGCTAGGATATTTCCCATATACAGTGATACAAGTCTCCCAAGAAGATCCAATTTTTATTTCAACATTTCTCCAATCTGCCTTACAGTTTCACCTCTCTTCGACACATGAGTTTACATCTTCATTTTAGGAGATTAATCATAGGCTCTTAGGTTATCTTTGTACTCTTAAATTAAAGCTTCAAATACAGCATAATGAAAATGAAACAAAAGTATTTTTTGTAACCCTTTGATTCTTTGAACTGTCCACACATGATTAATGGTCTCTGTAAGGAAAGAAGATTGCTAGAAGCGAATTTACCTCATAGTGAGAGAGAATGCTTGTTAGGAATAAAATACAATGAGTTCTAAGTCCATGGAGATTTAGTGAGCCTCCTCGACTCCCTTGCTACAAACCAAATACATAGATCCCAACACGACATTCAAGACACTCCCAAAACACAAGCACATAAACCTCATTATGGAAGAGATCCCACATTTGATATAAATATAACTAGGCAAATGTAGGGACGAATCATTCCCCTCTAATCCCTACTCCAGAAAATTGGGGCAAATGGGAGATGGAATACCGATTCACACCAAATTGAGAAGGTGAAATCGCTCCAAAAAATCCCCATACTTGGAAATCGGGGCGATTGGAAGGGTGTATTTCAAATTTTATGGGAAAAAACCAATTTTTTTCACTCTCCCTCATAAATCTGCATGGGATAACCCTCTATATATAACTTTTTTTAAAATAAAGTGGGGGTGAATGATACTAAACTACTACAATATAAAAAAAATGGCCCAATCAAAATTTGAAACCCCCTAATTTCTCCCATGGGAGAAATTTTGCCCCTAAATTTTTCCATGATGGGTTCTTACACCTTGTTTTGTGATTTCACTCCACCAACCTTGCCAATCAAGCAATGCCTTGTTGGAAATTGCACTACTTCATATGCTTCTTTGATCACTTTTTCAATATATTACTACATGTGATTGCTATGAAGCATTAAGCAAAGAACCGTGATGCAAGTAGTAAAACTTTACTTATTAAACCATTTGGTAGAGATGAGTAAAGAGTAATGATTAACACACAATGATTATTCTCAAATCCACATAACATATGATATTCTAACACATTGCATTTATATCATATGGTGAGATAGTAAAGCCAACCACAATAGTGTATGACACGCTCATCAAAGATGTTGTATTTCTAAATTGCCTCCATCCGTTTAGACGAATGATAATGTTTCTCTTCCAACCATGGAATCCTACATTAAGTTCCATACACTAGCTACCCTAAACAATAAAACCTTAAATGTAACATAATTCAAATCCTCATAATACATATTACATTTTAGCACATCACATTCGCTTACAACATTCTTTACAACTTTAGAGCCAATTTCTAGTTGTTAAATTTAGAAAACATAAAAAAACAATTATTACACATCACCATTTCTACAACGTTCTTCGCAACTTCAAAGGCAATTACTATTGCTAGTTGTTAAAATTAGAAAACATAGAAAACAATTTATTGTGCATCACCATTTTTAGAGGCTTCCTGCTTGGCCCTACATGGTGATCACTCAACAACATTAGTTGGCACATGATTGCTATAAACCATCTTAGTTTCACATCGCCTTAGTTTCATGCATAGCCCAGAGCTCACCTTAGTTGACACATGTTCACCACACTGCCTTGACTTCATGCATAGACCATAACCTTGGCATCTATACTACTTACTTCACTCATGCCCTAGAGATTCAAATAGGCTACAATAACAATAAACCATGATGAATCAACTATATGAATATTTAGATAGTTATAAAAGAATAAACTATATAAATCAAAAATATGAAGAATCATATACTTATAATGAGCGTTGCACTACATCATTTCTTGGATTCCTTATTAATTTCATCACTAGTTACTTCCATTAGTTTCATAACACCTGAATAGTGTTACCTTCCTTCACTTGTATTTTGTACCCTAGCCTTTACAAACAACATGATGAATGATGAAGCTCCAACCCAGGGGAAATAGCTTCTTCTTATGTTCCTAATTGCTAATGAAATTCTTATTTCTTTCCCACAGTTGTCAAACAGAGGAAAGAATCAATTCCCTAAATTCAACCACCAATATAACAATTCTTTAGGTGTTACATGGGAAATCAATGGGACTAAAATAAGCAATTTAGCTCTAATGGATTTGTAAAGATAAAGATCAAATTGGGAGATGGTTTAGGCTTTGAAAAAGCTAAATATATTGTAATAATAGTTGGGTTAAAAAGGCCAAAGTAGGAACTTAAACTGGAATATGTTGGATGAAGATTCATTGCAGCGGTTGTTGTTGGGTCTTAATACAATTTTAACCATTCAATTCAAGCAAACATACCACTGAAACAAAATGAAAAAAAATATGTGTGTATACAAAGAAAGGCATTAGTGCTTGTAGACTCAGTTTCACAATCGCTACCATGACCAACTTATTTCTCTCCTCATTTGCTTGGGCAACAATTAAATGTTGTGTTTTTATCTATGATGAGGTTACCTAGTTCCCCTTGCCAATGCCAAGTGTGGCTTGTTTCTTTCAATCTTCATAGGAGCCTCTGTTGGATAGAGATATAATGCATGGAAAACATATATAGTAAAATGTGGCTTGTTTATTCAATCTTCATAGGATCCTCTCTTGGATAGAGATATAATGCATGGCACGTAGATATAGTACAGTTTATATCATCGCCAATTCAATGCTCTGGTTATTATATAATAACAAAAATGTTATTGTGTATACATTACCAAAAACTCTATTGCTTATATAGTAAAAACAAGATAGTTAAAAACATTGTTCAAGTGTTTTGTTTTTTACTAGAACTGGTAGATTTGATATTAGGTAAAAGCTTTGAAAGGATGCTCAAAAAGAGAACATAAGCAAGGCTTTCTTACAAGGGCAGGCTCTGAAATGCCTCTCATAAGTGTTGTGCCCAACTAACAACAAAATTTTCAGATGTTCAGAAAAGGAAAAGCTTCAAAGCTTTTTATAGTATATATCTTCCAAACAATCCCTAAACAAAACCAAAATAGACATTGCATCCACTAATTGATCTGAGGGAAGATGGGCCTATCACCATTGTCTTTCATATATGGCATGTAATGTTCCCAAGCCAAGATGTAAGGAACATCATGATTTTGGGTGTCTTTTTAAACTTTTTTGGTTGTGGTATTTCGTCAAACACTTTGTTGATTTACTTGTTTGTATGTATTTGCTTGCAGGTTGGCCTCTTGATTTCGGCCTTAGGGTTTATGTTGATGAATTATATGTGTGCGTTGAAACAATAAATAAGAGGATACAATACTGGAACATACCTCAACCATATGCAAGATCAACAGCATGATAGACAAGCCAAAACATCTCAGATCTGATTTTATTCATAAATAGAAGAACCTGCTACAATGGGAAGGCTGATCTGGAATGCTCAATAGATGGCTCTGAATAAGAATATATAAGCTGCTACAAAATGCTCCTATATAAGACCACAAGCCTCCAAAGGTTGGATGACAATGAAGACCAATACAAGAAGGAGATCTGAGCCATATGAAGTACCAACCCTCAAGCTGGAAGATGCCACGCCCTGTTGGAAGACTGAAACCCTCAATAATTCAGCCCAACTGAAGAAAGCCTCCAACTGAGCCCAAACTCAGCCAAATGATAGATCGGGGTGATAGGATCCCCCTCCTGAAGTTTAGGCTGAAATGATCTGGATAACTCCTTCGAATGTTGAACCCTCAATGAAGTTGCGTCCTCCTGAAAACTGCCAAACCCTACAATTTTGGCCCTGATGAAGGAGACCTCCAAATACTCCATTGAATATGTTGAACTATAGATCGAGATGAGTAGAATTCCCTCCTGAAATATCAAACCAAAATACCAAGGGAAACTTCTCCAAATGTTGAGTCCCCCAATGGAGCTACGTCCTCCTAAAACTGTCAAACCCTATAATTTCGGCCCTGATGAAGGAGGCCTCTAAATGCCCTGAAACTCGCTAGAAAGGTAGATCGGGAAACTGCAAGTCACTGGGTGAAGTCTCAATATTAGATCTGAAGTATAACTGACGCCCACTATGCCTCGCTGCCTCGGCCACAGTCTCTGCGCTGACCTCTCAGTCTTAACAGATCGTTCTTATTTCACCTTCGAGCCGAAGTGGCTCTTTCAATTCCTCACTAGAATATTTGTTAAAAACCCAATTCACAGGTCCTTCCTTTTCCCCTGTCACGGCTTCTGCGCATACATGATCTCTCCCCGACAGAAATTTTGGGTTTCGGGGTTTCGTGATTCCCATTGTCGAGAACCTCAGTCTTCTCGATCCCTTGATCTCGGATATCCAAAAATGACGAAACGGCTTAAACAACGTTTACTCCCCATGGCTATCTTCTGGTCCATGTGACCACTATTTCATATGACCACAGTCCTATGTCTTTCGCGATTTCGGGCTTTCAAATGTCGAAATGCATGGACCCTTTGTCCTCAGGATTCCCGATCCTCCGAATCCCGATTTCCCGAAATGGTTTCCCTTTCGGGATTTTTTCTTCGAAAACCTAGATTGTTTCCATGCGTCCCCTCGAGATGGACGGTTCTCGTCATTTCATGATTTCAGGTTTTGAAACACCGAAATGCCTATGGGTTCTTTCCCTTGGAACTCCCAAAGTTCCGATTTTCGATCCTCTGATATGACGAAATGAAGTCATCTAGCCCCACAATGGAGCTTTCCACCCTGTCGGGGTTTCGAACTTCGCAGTTCTGAAATGTGCGTACTTCCTGTCTTCAGGATTCACGAAACGCTGAATCTCGAAATGTCGATGGACTCTCCTATCGGGATTTTTCCCGAATTCTCGGATTTTTGCCACGCGTCCTCCTATGATGGATGGTCCTTGATCATTTCGCGATTTCGTGAAATCAAATGCCGATGTCCTCCTGTCCTCTTGAACCCCGAAATCCCGACATGCAAAATGCCAACAAGCTCTTGATCGTTGCCACGTGTCTCAACTAACGGACGGTCCTGATTCAGTCTCAAGATTTCACGACTTGCGATTCCCCGATGTCGCAGTTTCTCTGTCAACTCAAAACCCCGGTAGTTGAAATACCGACGGGTTCTTTATCTCTGCCACGTGTCTCAACAGATGGATAGTCCAGATTAAAATTGGGATTTTCACTATGAAGTGACCCAATCTCCTGTCCTCGAGACTTCTGATACCCCGAATTCAGAAACCCCGATATCCCGACGTCTTTCAGGACCTTCACTCTGCTTGCGAGAGTTTAACCCTCGTGCAAATCCTGTCAGATCCCACGACTGACGAGTATCTAAGTGAGGGTCTGACGGCTCATGATCTCCTAATCTTGAACCTTGGAAACATTCATAACATCCTTGCTTCTCTGTCAGATTGGACGGCTGGTGGGATTTCGCAAATTCTCTACGAAGAATTTTGACCGTTCGTCTCTTTCCTTGAGAACCTCTGTGAAATTTAAATAAAATATTCTCTGCCTGGAACTTGTCCTTCTGCAGCACAATGTCACTACACCTCCTTTCAATTCTTCATGGCACTTAACCTTTTTCTTCCCTTCAACGACTTCGAAGGTTCGAACCCTTCTGAGGGTATTCCCGACTTCAAGTATTTCAGAAAAACTCTTGTTGGCACTCCTTGCGGCAGACCTTCAAACACTTTCAAGTGTTGAACTCCTTTCGACTCTGCGCACTCCCTGTAGTAGCAGTCTCTCAACAATTCATTCAGGTTACAAACCCTAGAAGCTGCACTTGACCTGCGCACACTTTGCACGACTCCTGTGCCTAACTGCACCTTTGAGGAAATGAGAACAAAAGCTAACCTATTTGAGCTTTCAGAGACAAAACCTCTGAACCCTTTTTTCAATGCACTCCTTGCGGACAATTCAACTGCACTCCTTGCAGGAACTCTCGCTTAGACAGAGAAACAATTGAAACTAATTTCCTAACTCTTTCTCTCTCAAACTTCAAACATAATCCTGAAATCATTCATACACAACATAGAAAGTAAATGTATAACAGAAAGAGTAAAACCATGAACATACCATTCAGCATACACATACAAGAAACAAATACAATGCCATGAATTTGAATTAAGAATTCTTCTATTAACTCAAATCTATGTACATGGGTGTTTTTCAAACACAGTTTCTCTATTACAGCTCTGTATGCCCTTCTCTTGGTAATGTTCTTCACTATCATACAATACTGCAATGAGGGTGTCGATATCCGTTTTCCCTCCACTCCTAAAACTGTCTAATCTGAGAATTCAAAGCTACCTACTAACATAAATGCCTTCTTATTCCTTCAGATGAGAGCGGAGCACTCAAGGTCTGATTACAATCTATAAGTACGCCTCTCCTTAACTATTACATTTACGTTTGGCGCATCCATCTTCAAAATTTTTTAAACAATTTATCATGTTTCTAAAATGTGTTGGTGCTTGCCCCACGCTCGCTTGACATTGGCGATGCTCCTGCATCATACTCCCTCACTTGAAAATTTTCATGGGCTCCTGTCCATGAGCTCTCGCATGGTCTGTCCATGCTTTTGAATCTCTGCTTCATTCTCCCAGATGGCATCTTCAACTGGATGTCCTTTCCACTTGACCTAGTATTCAAAGTATTGTTTTCTTCTGGTCTTCTTGCTAATTCTTTTGTCTAGTATGATTTCCATCTGTGGCTTCTCTGCAACAGGCGTCTGCTTTGTCCACTGGATCTCTGGTTGTTCATCACTTGTTCCTGCTTCCTCAGTTTTGTATGGGTACAAATCTGAGACATTGAATATCGGAGAAATTCCGATCACATCGGGTAATTCAATCTCATAAGCATTTGCCCCAAATTTCTTCAAGACCTTACATGGTCCGATCTTCTTCATCTTCAGTTTGTTATATGTCCCCTTCGGGAACCTTTCCTTTCTCAGATGTGCCAGAATCAAATCACCAACCTCAAATTGAAGTTGTCTCTTGTGTTGATCTTCTCTGTGCTTATATTCCTGGCTCGAACTCTGCAATCGTTCCTTCACTTGGCTGTGAAGTTCCTTCATCGCCTCTACGAAATATTCTACACTAGCGCTCCTAATTGCAATTTGTTCTAAATCCCTTAACTCAAAAGTTCCTCTTGGTTGCATGCCATAGATAATCTAAAATGGACTCTGCCTCGTGCTTCTGTTAACTGAGTTGTTATAAGCAAACTCTGCCTATGGTAATATGTTGTCCCACTAGCTATGGTGTTCTGTCACCAGGCTTCTCAGCAAGTCTCCCAGACTTTTGTTCACCACTTTTGTCTATCCATCCATCTGAGGATGATAAGTTGAACTAAACAACAAGTTAGTTACCATCTTCTTCCATAAGTTCCTCCAAAAGTGTCATATGAACTTAGTGTCTCGATCTGAAACTATGCTTTTTGGCAAGCCATGAAGTCGAATGACTTCTTTGAAAAACGGATTCGCAATGTGAGTTGCGTCACTGGTTTTCTGACATGGAATGAAGTGTGCCATCTTGGAAAATCTATCCACCACCACAAAGATTGAGTCAAACCCTCTTTGTGTTCTTGGCAACCCCAATATGAAATCCATGATGATTGCATCCCACAGCTTCTTAGCTATGGGTAACAGTTGATAAAACCCTGCATTCTGTTTCTTTCCTTTCGAATGCTGGAAAATTCTGCATCTGTCCACGAATCTCTTGACATCTTCTCGCATTCTCGGACAAAAATATGACTCATTCAACTTTGCGAACGTCTTGTCGTGACCAAAGTGTCCTGCCAATCCTCCATTGTGTTTCTCCTTCAGCAATTTCTCCCTCATGGAGCATTTTGGAATACAAAGTTGATTACCTTTAAACAGTAATCCTTCCTGGATCATGTATTCTGCCCATTGGCTTCTATCTCTGAGAATTGGATTCTCAACTGCTTCGTACGCCCCTTTAAAATTTGGATCATCCCTGTACATGTCTCTGAGATCATCAAAACCCAATGTTTTGACTTTGAACTCCTGCAATAGCAAACACTTCCTACTCAAAGCATCAACGACTTTGTTAGCAGTACCAGAAATATGTTTAATCACAAAAGTAAAATTTTGCATATATTCAACCCATTTAACATGTCTCTGATTCAACTTTTCCTGTTGAGTCACAAACTGCAATGCATGATTGTCACTATATAAGACAAACTCTTTCGGGATCAAGTAATGTCTCCATTTCTTTAATGCTTGAATAATAGCATAAAATTCCTTATCATAAGTGGAGTACTTCACTTTCGCTTCATTTATCTTCTCGCTGAAGTATGCTATCAGCCTGTCTTCTTGACTCAAGACTGCCCCTATTGCAAATCCACTTGCATCGCATTTCACTTGAAATGTCTTTTGGAAATCCGGCAACACCAAAATTGGTTGTTTCATGATCTTCCTCTTCAACAGATTAAAACTCTTCTCAGCCTCTTCTATCCAGTGAAAAGATTTGTGTCTTTTCTTCACTGTATCCATCATCGGTGCACTAATTCCACTGAAATTCCTAATGAATTTTTGATAGAAACTAGCCAATTCGTGAAAACTTCTCACCTCAAATATACTCTTCGGTGATGGCCAATTCTTGATTACCTCCACCTTATCTGGATCCATCCTCAACTTATCTACAGAAATAAAAAAACCCAAATAAATGAGCTATGTCTTCATGAATGAGGATTTCTTCATGTTTATCAACAACTTCTCCTGCTGTAACTTCCTCATCACTGTAGCCAAATGTTTCAGATGCTCTGCCACTGTTTTACTAAAAATCAGTATGTCATCCAGATATACGATAACAAAATTTTTGATGAACTCCCTCGGGACTTTGTTCATCAACCTCATCAAGGTACTCGACGCATTTGTTAAGACAAACAGCATAACAAGCCATTCATACAACCCTTCGTTGGTTTTGAAGGTTGTCTTCCATTCATCACCTTCTCTCATGCGGATTTGATGATAACCACTTTTCAAATCAATCTTTGAAAAAAAAATTGCTCCACTCAAGCAATCCATCAGATCATCCATCCTTGGCAATGGAAATTTGTACCTGACGGTTATCTTGTTAATCTCCCTCGAGTCAGTACACATCCTCCAACCTCCGTCTTTCTTCGGATTGAGTACTGTCGGAACAACACATGGACTCAAGCTTTCTCTGACCAACCCTTTGTCCAACAAATCTCCGACTTGTCTTTTGACCTCTTCATTCTCTTGCGGCGTCAATCTGTACGCGGCTTTGTTTGGAAAACTGGCTTCTAGTATGAGATCAATATGATGAATCACGCTTTTGATCAGTGGCAATGAACGAGGTAGTTCGTCCACTACTATGTCAGTGAACTCTTCCAGTAGTTCCTGAACCTCTTCTGGTAAATCATCCACTCTTGTGCTGGTCAAAACAATCTTCGGTTTCCTGACCACAATGAATTTTGGTTCTTCCTTCTTCTTGACCTCTGTAAGAAGTTATTTCCCACTCATGAGAAGTATAGTGTTACTTACTTCAGGTTTCACCTCCTTATCCTTGATTGGAAGCAACATGTGAGTTCTCCCATTCTTCTCTAGGGTGTATGTGTTCATTCTCCCATCATGAATCACATTTCTGTCATATTTCCATGGTCTACCCAACAATAGATGACAAACATCCATAGGAATAACATCACAAAGTATCTTATCATTATATCCTCCTATCTTAAATTCAACTAAACATTGTTTAGTGACAGTTACCTGATGTCCTTTTTGTAGCCGTGAAACACTGTATGGGCTTGGATGATCAATCATCTCCAGCTCCAGATTTTCTACCATCTTTGTAGAAACAAGATTATCTATGCTACCACTATCCACAATGACCTTGCATACCATGTCTTTGGTCTTGCAAGCAGTCTGGAAAAGTCTGTTTCTTTGGACTGAACTCTCCACCTCCTTATTTGGTGTCAAAAGAAATTTTCACATCATCAGCGATCTTTCGCCTTCAACATTCTCTGCCTCAATATTCTGCCTCTGTGATTCAGTGATGTGAGTCTCTCCACTCTCTTTCTTTTTATCTGGACACTCGTAAGACTTGTGCCCATTCTTTCCACATGTGAAGCATGTTATTACTCCACCTCTTCCTCCTCCTCTACCTCTGGTACGAGGAAAAATATTATTATCAGCATAATATCCTCTTTGTTTGGTATGTTTCCCTCGCTATGAGCTTCCACCTCTCTCAGTTCGAGTCTGAGGTTTCTTCCAGTCCTCCCTGGGTTTCTGATTTTTATCCTGGGCAACTGATTTGCCCTTAGGATGACTTATGCCTCGGCTTCTTTGAACCTATTTTCAGCTCAGCTTCTCTTCATCTTTTAGAGCCATATGATAAGCATCTTCCACCATTCGGATGGTTATCATGCTTATCTCATCCTGAATGTCGTATCTCAGGCCATTCATGTATTTGGCAACTTTTTCATCATCGCTTTCTCAATTACCTACCTTGATGTTCAGCCTATAGAATTCTTCAGTGTATTCTTTCACTGTCATCAGCTTCTGTCTCAATTTTTGCATCCTTCTAAACAGAGTAATCTGGTAATCCCTGGGGATGAATTTCACCTTCATCTTTGCGATCATTCTGTCCCAGCTCTTGATCTTCTTCTTGCCTTTGCAGTGTCTGTCAGCTTGTAGTTCATCCCACCACAATGTTGCATGTCCTTTCAATCTTGTGACAGCATTTCTGACCTTCTTGTCTTCCTCGACATCTTCATAGTCAAAATAAGTGTCTAGAGCTCTGATCCAGTCTAGAAGCTCTTCAGCATCCAGGTTTCCCTCATAAACTGGGATGTCCATTTTTTCCCTGGCACCCATCCTTGCGACAGCTCTAATCAAGCGTTCATTTCCGGCATCTTCCGCTAAAATTTATTCTTCTTCATGTTCAACTTCATTTTCACTTTCTGAATCACTAAGATCCCCAACACCGACTGTGCATCTCTGTGTTGTCTCCATGTCCTCAAGTCTGGCGCGTAAATCACGCATTTCTCTTGCCATGGTTGGGTCAGGCATCTGCCTACCTCTTCTTCTTGGTATTTCCCTCTCCTCTGGTGAATCGGGTGTTTGTCTGTCCCTTCTTCTTGGCGGCATGGTGAATCTTCCTTTTCCTTGCTACAGAAAGCAAAGAAACATTTCAGTGCTCTAATACCAAACCTGACACCCACTGTGCCTCGTTGCCTCGACCACAGTCTCTGCGCTGACCTCCCGGTCTTAACGGATCGTTCTAATTTCACCTTCGAGCTGAAGTGGCTCTTTCGATTCCTCACTAGAATCTCTGTTAAAAACCTGATTCACAAGTCCTTCCTTTTCCCCTGTCACGGCTTCTGCGTATACCTGATCTCTCCCCGACAGAAATTTTGGGTTTCAGGGTTTCGCGATTCCCGTTGTCGAGAACCTCAATCTTCTCGATCCCTTGATCTTCGATATCCCAAAATGCCGAAACGGATTCAACAACATTTAGTCCCCATGGCTACCTTCTGGTCCATGTGACCACTATTCCATATGACCACAGTCCTATGTCTTTCGCGATTTCGGGCTTTCAAATGCCGAAACGCATGGACCCTTTGTCCTCAGGATTCCCGATCCTCCGAATCCCGATTTCCCGAAATGGTTTCCCTTTCAAGATTTTTTCTTCGAAAACCTAGATTGTTGCCATGCGTCCCCTCGAGATGGACGGTTCTCGTCATTTCGTGATTTTGGGTTTTGAAACACCGAAATGCCTATGGGTTCTTTCCCTTGGAACTCCCGAAGTTTCGATTTCCGATCGTCTGATATGACAAAATGACGTCAGTTGTCCCCACAACGGAGATTTCCACCCTGTCGGGGTTTCGGACTTCGCAGTTCCGAAATGTGAGTACTCCCTGTCTTCAGGATTCACGAAACGCCGAATCCCGAAATGTCGATGGACTCTCCTATCGGGATTTTTCCTGAATTCTTGGATTTCCGCCACACGTCCTGGACGGTCCTCGATCATTTCTTGATTTCGCGAAATAAAATGCCGATGTCCTCCTGTCCTCTTGAACCCTGAAATCCCGACATGCAAAATGTTGACGGGCTCTTGATCGTCGCCACGTGTCTCAACTGACGGACAGTCCTGATTTAGTCTCGGGATTTTGCGACTTGTGATTCCCCGATGTCGCAGTTTCTCTGTCAACTCAAAACCTCGGTAGCCGAAATACCGAAGGATTCTTGATCTCCGCCACGTGTCTCAACAGATGGACAGTCCAGATTAAAATCGGTATTTTCACTATGAAGTGACCCGATCTCCTGTCCTCGAGACTTCTGATACCCTGAATTCAGAAACCCCGATATCCCGACGTCTTTCGGGACCTTCACTCTGCTTGCGAGAGTTTAACCCTCGTGCAACTCCCATCAGATCCCACGACTGACGGGTATCTAAGTGAGGGTCTGAAGGCTCACGATCTCCTAAGCTTGAACCTTGGAAACAGTCGTAACCTCCTTGCTTCTCATTCATATCAGACAGTTGGCGGGATTTGGCAAATTCTCTACGAAAAATTTTGATCGTTCGTCTCTTCCCTTGAGAACCTCTGTGAAATTTAAATAAAATATTCTCTGCGTGGAACTTGTCCTTCTGCAGCATGATGTCACTACACCTCCTTTCAATTCTTCATGACACTTAACCTTCTGCTTCCCTTCGACGACTTTGAAGGTTCGAACCCTTCTGAGGGTTTTCCCGACTTCAAGTCTTTCAGAAAAACTCATGCTGGCACTCCTTGCGGCAGACCTTCAAACACTTTCAAGTGTTGAACTCCTTTTGACTCTGCGCACTCCCTGCAATAGCAGTCTCTCAACAATTCATTTAGGTTACAAACCCCAAAATATTCACTCAGCCTGCGCACACTTTGCACGGCTCCTGTGCCTAACTGTACCTTTGAGGAAATGAGAACAAAAGCTAACCTATTTGAGCTTTCAAAGACAAAACCTCTGAACCCTTTTGTCAACACACTCCTTGTGGACAATTCAACAACACTCCTTGCAGGAACTCTTGCTTAGACAGAGAAACAATTGAAACTCATTTCCTAACTCTTTCTCTCTCAGACTTCAAACATAACCCTGAAATCATTCATACACAGCATAGAAAGCAAATGTATAACAGAAAGAGTAAAACCATGAACATACCATTCAACATACACATACAAGAAACAAATACAACGCCATGAATCTGAATTAAGACTTCTTCTATTAACTCAAATCTTTGTACATGGGTGTTTTTCAAACACAGCTTCTCTATTCCAGCTTTGTATGCCCTTCTCTTGGTAATGTTATTCACTATCATACAATACTACAATGAGGGTGTCTATATCCATTTTCCCTCCACTCCTAAAATTGTCTAATCTGAGAATTCAAAGCTACCTACTAACATAAATGCCTTCTTAGTCCTTCAGACGAGAGCGGGGTGCTCAAGGTCTGATTACAATCTATAAGTATGCCTCCCCTTAACTATTACATTTACATTTGGTGCATCCATCTTCAAAAGTTTTTAAACAATTTATCATGTGTCTAAAATGTGTTGCCGCTTGCCCCACGCTCGCTTGATGTTGGCGATGCTCCTGCATCAATAACCCCTCCAAACCGAGTAGATCTATGTAATGTTCCTGACTTGGATAGTCTAGGAAACATTGCTAATGTGTATGTAGGATCTACTGTTTACAACATATAAATGATCATACAAATAATAAATGCAACAAAGGACTGCAAAGTTTGTATTATGATATCTCTGTGGATTACAAAATGGCCAAATGCGGTTGAATAAATCACAATACTCGACTAGATCAACAGAGAAAGGATCTTAGCCAGAATACAAATAAGAAACTAAAATATAATACCCGGAATATGGGAGCATTACAGAATCAATGGATGCATTGGGACTATGGCAGCTCTGATGGTAACTGTTGGAAGTCTAGAAAGTTTTCCCTAGGGGATATACTTCTTGGAATGGCTTGGAAACTGTCCCAAATGATGTGCCCTGCTCTAGGCCTCAGTACTGGTATTTGTCAGACCCCTTTGCTAATGAATTTGGACCCCGGATGGATACCCCTGGGGGAATGCACCCCTCTTCTTCTGGCAAAAATGCGTCCTAGTGATTCCACAATCAGAATTGAACGAGATGTGTCTCAAAATGACCGCCTTGGTCTACTGGGAAATGGGTCGGAAGGGTTTCCATGAATCTAGTCTGATGCTCGCTCTGGAACCCCAAATGTGCCCGCCAAAAATGTTGCATGTCCAAGTCTGGAAAATGCGTCCCAGTTGATTCCTCCATCGGAATATGATGAGGAACCAATAAAAAGATGTGCCTTTCCCTCCTCTCAAATGGGTCAGAGGGAAATCTCATAATTCTCCCTGGATGGGATAAGTCGACTAAAACCCTCTCAGAAGCTGCGCCCTCACTCTGGATGAATGCGCCCTTGCTGTTGAACACTATGTAACTGCTGTTGAAGAATGATGGAAGACCTGACTGATCTTCCTGGTGACTAGGGTGTGTCTCTCAACACCGAAATCATCCAACTGGTGTCTTCCTCCTGGAATCCACTGAACTATCTCTCCTGAGATGCGACTCTTCTCCTCAATGACAAGCCATGATCTGCATAATGATGAATTAGGTCGCTGACTCTTCCCTAATTCACTGTTGAAACCCTAATTCATTGTTGAAATTTTCCCTCCAAGTGACTTTTACTTTATTTTATTATTCCTTGATTAAATCACTTAATTAATTAATTAATTAATCATTTTACCTCTAAAAGGTGATTTATCCATCCTTATGGCTTCTCCGGCCACTGAAAGTCACTTATCATCATCTTATCCTATAGTTCTCTTCTTCCCGATTCCGATGAGCTATTACACTAAGAGGTTTCTCCACGTAATTTGCCCATTATGACCTTCTTAGTGAAATTAATTAAGATATGACCCATAATAACTCAAAATTACGGAAATCATCGGAATGCAACGAAACTAAAACCAAGCTCTGCAGAATGGATCCTGATGATGAACGATGCAAGTCAGGCCCAATAAAACCCCTCAATATCTCCTGAACTCTCTATCACCCCTATCTGGCTACTCTGGTAAGCATAACACTCTGTAAAGTTATAATGTCCCAAAATGGGGACATTACAATCTGAATCTCAAAAATACACTCCTTCTCTCCAATTCGTCCAATGCATCCAATAAATCAAATGGCACATGAAACTCCTCTGGAATGTGATAGATCTGATGGCCAAGCCCCTGCAATGAAAACCTAGGTGCTATAATCTGTCGAAGTCCTTCCAATCCCTTGGAACAAACTTCTCTCAAAGAGTGGTGTGCCCCCCTTGCTGGAAACCCCCAATGGTGTGCCCTCCTTCTCATCCTGTGTTTGTGGCTGGTGTAGAACACTCCTGCACTAATGTAGATCCGAACTAGAATGGTGTGGAAGCGTATTACATCTCCAAAACCAAGCTTGGGGCAAGCTAGGTGGAATCTTTCACCATCGAATCGTCCTCTAGGGTTTGTTAAGTCAAAACCCTCAAAAACCCCAAGAGATGGGCCCTCTAGCTAGAAACCAGATATCCAAAAGATAAACATACATGAATCAATGAATAGAGGCCCTTGCCTTTCCTTTATACTTCTTGCTCACCTTCTCCCTCCAAAGTGACTTTCATTTTATTGATATTTAATTAATTAATTAAATCACTTTAATTAATTAATTAACCTTTTTACCTATGAAAAGCGCCTTATCTCTCCTTGTGGCTTCCCTGGCCAGTGAAAGTCACTTCTCACCATCCCATCATGTAGTGTTTCTCCTCCCAATTCTAATGAGCTATTATAGTGAGAGGTTCCTCCAAGTAATGTGCCCAAAATGACCTCTTTAGTGAAATTAATTAACTTATAGCTCAAAATACTTAAAATCATGGAAATCGTCGGAATGCAACGAAACCAAAGCCAACCTATGTAGAATGGATCATAATGATGAAATGGGATGAGGGATGCAAGTTGGACCCCAAAATGCCTCTCAATAATCCTTGTACTTGCTATAACATCCATTTGGCTACTCTGGTCATCATAAACCTCTGCAATGTAATGATATCCCAAAGTGGAGACATTACATGACACGGGTGCTCGAGAATTCAAATCAGTGAGGTTAAAGAACCAACCTATCCGATCCAGAACCCAATTCATTCTATGAATGATAATACAGTTGATCCTGAGGTGAGCCTGAAGGGAAAATCCAGATTCAATCATGCAAAAGCCCAAATGACTGCAGGTTAGACAAGAAGGATTTAAAGTGATGGATGTTGGGATAAAAAGATGCATGAGGTGAGAATGCCACTTGTCAGCTGAGTTGATTCTCCACATGGCAGTGAACAAGGGCGAGAAAGCGAGGACATGCAAACACCCAACATTGAATAGGAGGGAAGACGAGAGCACCACCTCTCAATGGAACATGCAAGAAGAGCTTGTGAGTCAGCAAGTGACTATCAGAAGAGATAGCAACCACGAGTGAGTACATCACTAGGCATAAGACCAAAATACAACTCATCATCAAGGGATTGGGTGGAATGAGAGACATCCTTTGAAATATAGGACCCCCATCTCTTCTCTTGTTGCTAAGTTGGCCTACTTATTGGCTATGAAGTTATTTGTTGAAAGATGTGGAGGAAATCAACTTGTCTGCCATTCTATATCTCTGATTTAGTTCTTTGGAATATGCAATGGAGCTTCACATCTTAGTGAGGGAGCCAATAAGGTGTTTGATGGTGTTCTTGGAGTCTCCGAGGATGATAATACTTTGAATGTTTCAGGCACCTTTCTATCGTAGACCTTGGAGTAAGGCATATTCCCCCACTTGGTTGTTGGTAGCATGTCCAAGACTTCAATAATATGTGATTCCAGTTGCTCCTATAGGGCCGAAGAGGACCCCACCCTCTCCTCCCACCTCAGGGTTTCCTTTCGAGGTGCCATCAAAAAAGAGAACATGAAAGGATTGAGAATGTTGCCACTTAGAGAAATCGATGGAGAGAGTTGAAGTTTCCAGTATGAACTGGGGTGATTTGGACTTGAGGTGACAAGATGGATGGAAAATTGATTATGCCAACAAGTCTCTTGATAATCCATTTTCTGGAAAGAGGAGATTTTTGATCTTCGAGAGTTGAAATATTCCAACAGGAGGGCAATGGCCTTCCTTGCAATAGTTATACGGTGGAACTTGATTCCAAAGAAGAAATCTTTGTTGTGTGAAATCCAATGTTTCCAGTAAACATATTTTGGTAGAGCCATCCAAATCCTCTTGAAGGTTGGTTTATTTTAAAAGGAGCCACAATACATTGATTGCCAATGACTGAACATATGGATCATGGAAGACGACTATTGCACCCTGTGGTTGATCCCTTGCAATCCCACTTGTGAAACATACCTAGAGAAGGAGAATTCCAAGAAAAAGTGAGGAAAGAAACCTTGAGAAGCACAACAAAGAATGCACATGTGTGGACCATGAATGCCTCATTTTTTAAGATTGTCTCTAGTGAAGATATTCCCGTGAGATAGGGTTCAACAGAAAACATTGATTTTGGGAAGATTGTATGTATGCTAGATATTGTTCGCACCACAATGATTTAGGGGGAAGGATGGAATTAGAGAGGAGAAATTCCTACCCGTTTTCGAAAGAATAATCCTGAGAGCCCCAACCACGAGAATATTTGAAAGAAAGGTGAAAAGGGGCACAACCCTGAATATAGAGAGATGGATTGTGTGAGACCCAAAAGGGGACCAGGGACATCCCCAGGATGTCGGCCAATCCAATGACTAGAAGGTCTGGCCCAAAGGGAGATATCAAACAAAATGAACAGGCCTTGCTAAGACAACCAAGTTTTCAAAGGGAGGAGGGACTGGTTCTAGAGAATGGGAGGCCTCCCCATAATGTTGTATGTCCAAATGTTTATTTTTTTCCCATTCCTTGGAATCCAAGTTAAATAACTCTAAAGAAGAGGGATGGAGTATTTTCAAAGGCACCAGATTTGGGAACCAGGAGGAGCACTATCTAAGCAACAGATTCTAGGTCCAGTCAAATAATTGCATAGAATGACTTTCTTCCACCACTCCTATTTCCCTATTATGAGTCACCACAACAGCTTAACCCCTAATGTCAGGTTTGATAGATCTGGGTCCCTAATACCCAGACCGTCGTGGGCCTTTGGGGATCGGACTATATTCCAACTTACTAGGTGAAAATGCTTAACGTTGGATTTACCTCATTTCCACAGGAACCATCGAAGTTCTTGTGCAATGGAGGACTTAACACTGGTCGGAGAAAGCCAGGTCGAGAATTGGAAAATGGGAAGAGCGAAGAGCATCCATTTCACCAAAACAACTCGTCTCACTGGTGTGAGCCACTGGACTCCCCATTAGAGGAATTTAGTCTTGATTTTGTCCAAAATATGTTGCCATGCTAATGAGGGGAGAAAGTGAAAGCATAGAGGGATTCCCAAATACCTGAAAGAGTGTCATTTTTCTTCGTAATGGAATTGAAGAATGTTGGCAATAGAAGCTATTTTCCTAGCACTCGTGTTCCATCCATACAATTGTCACTTGACACAATTTATTAGCCCCCTTGAGGCCCTAATGAAGATGTCCAAGGTTTCTTTGAATCTATTGGGAATTATGGTGGATGATCCTCCTAATAAGAGGGTTTTGTTTGAAAATTGGGAATGATTGATCCTCTTGGCCCCTCATACAATTTTGATGCCCGAGATATTTTTCTTGCATTTTTCCATTTCCAACCTCCTGCTCAGAGATTCTGCCATTAAAATGTACATGATGGGAGATAAAGAGCATCCCTATCTTAATCCTCGGGAGGCTTTGAAAAAATGCGTAGGACATCCATTTAACTTGCCTATTGGGTCTGTCTTTGACCACAGTTAGGCTCTAAGTTTCATCTGTCTGATAAAGTATTTGTTGTTGTTTTAGGATAGCCAACAATCCAAGAACTTCTTGTAGATTTGTTACGGTTGCACTTCCAATTTTAGGTGCTCTAGCATGTATTTTTAGTAACCAGAAGTTACAACATGCATACTAAAATAAGTACAACACACCTAAAGATATTTATAGATGAATATAAGAAGATCTAAGAAACTAACACATGCATTTTTGTACAAAGGTATTTTTGGTCAACATGACCCTGGATAAAACCACCCCAGGGAAATCCAGTTTGGGATATATGTCTATATAATGATGATCAAACCAAGAGATACAACAAGTAATGAAATACAATGGAACATGTATACATAGCAATATCCTCATAAGCCTTGCCACAAGAACCAGAGAAAGAAGTGCCCAAACACAGGTGCGCCCTCTCCCTTTGTTGCCCTTTGCATTGAACTGAAGTGCTCTAGCTCATCTGTGACCCAATGAAGAAATCCTCCAGAGGAATGTGATGCCTCTCCACTGAAACTGTCAGAGCTCGAATCCTCCAAGAAGATATACTACCAGGTAGTTTCCAGTCCTCTCCACAGGTGTGCCCTCCTCCTAGCAGAAATGATCACCATAAATAAACCGAGCCATAAATTGAATGTCTCTCCACAGAAATAAGCGCCCAAGCTCTCCTCTCCCTATGTAATAGAACTCATCTCAATGTGTCAAGTCCAACTCCTCTGATGAGAAAATGAAGGATAATAAATGTGCCTCCTCTCCTAGATGCGCCCCTCCTCCATGTAAAATGCTCCCTCACAGAAATGGAAGCTATGGCTCCATGGAAATACTCTCCATGGAAGCTCAAACCAAACACAATATTCTCCTCAAGCTCTCAAGGGTTTTTCTCAAACCCTCATGAAGTGTGCCCTCCTTCTCCTCAAGAAATACACCCCTCTTCTCTTCTCCAAAACTCACAAGTGAAGAATGAGTCTCCAAAACTCACTTTACCCTCTCTTTAGCCTCTTTGAGCCAACCCTAAAAGATCAATGGCCTAGATTAGGTCTAACCAAGTCTAATCAATGGGTGAGATCTCATCCAAAAATCTCAGTAAGGAAACCCACTTTCCTTAGTTGCTTTATGTCTATTAATTCATTGACATTGTGAATTAACTGTCACTTTATGACTTAAGTGACATATTTCACTTTTGACTTAAATATCCTAATTCAAAGTGAAATTAGAATCATAAAGTAAAGTACAAGGGTAATAGTCTTCCCCCTTTGTGTTTAGAGACTCATAAACACATGAGGACCACTTTCCAAGGTACCCAATTCCCAACACTCCCTCTTACCAACGAAAGTGCTCATCACCACCAATAACATCCCTATAGTGGACATGGTTGCCTCCTGGCATATGCTCGGTGAGTATGGTTGTACCCTGATCGCTGAAAGTGGACTCTGTCACAAATCTACTCAATCTATATGATCTATAAATGGCATTGACTCTCCATCTATCCAAGATCACCTAAATCTCGGCATCACACCGAAGATCTCCACCTTGGTCTCCCACCAAGGATTTCCTCCTACTCTTGGCCTCTCACCAAGTGTCACTACTCTTGGCATCTCACCAAGATTCTCCCCCTCTTGGTCTCTCATCAAGAGTCATGAACTTGGCCTCTCGCCAATTCACTCCACCTGAAGTGGATCCAGAACCTGATCTGCCCATCTCAGAAGCTATGTGAGGCTCAAGCCTCCATGGTTCCCTGTTGCTCCTCCTCATCAACCTCTAATGCACTGAAGTTGTAGCACCAACTCTCTGTCTACTCTGCTGCTCTGAAACTGTAGCTATACTGGGTGGACCAATCACCCACTCTGAAGATGTCCAGGGGCACTAAGTATCATCTCCCTCTGAATCATTGTTGTGAGTCAGTCAGTCCTCCTTAACTCTATCTCCCCATCTAGTGTTGGATGGTGTAATATCATATAAGGTAGTCACGAATGCACACTCTCTAGCAAACTGATCACTGGACTCTATCTCCTCTACTGTTGTTGTTGAAACATCCCGCTTCTTCTTCTTCTTCTTGGGACATTGTCCTGCATAGTGACCCATCTCTCCACAAGAAAAGCATCTCACTGTGCTCATGTCTCTCCTCTACCCATTGTTGCTACTGCTTCTCTCTCCTCCCTATGGTGGGGCCCCAAACTTGGGACCCTGTCGACCTCCACACCCAGTCTTCTTCTTGCCCTTTGTCCAAAGAGCAAGGTCCTCAGTACTAGAAACTGTTTGATGCTGCTGCTACTGCCCAGAAGCCTTGGCTGCAAGCCTAATCTCCTCCTTGATGAAGTCATCCCACATCCTCTCCCATGTAGGCATGACCTCCGAGGCAACAATGCTCCGTACAAATGGACGCCACGGTTTGGTGAAGCTATTCATAGCTTGCCTCACCAAAGAGTTAGGGTTCACAACCCCTCCAATGGCTGCCAACACATCTCTGATCTGAGTGTATCTACCAAGGAATGAAGTAACTGACTCATCCTCACGCATGTGAATGCCCCTGAGTCGGTCATGAAGAACCATCGTCCGGTTCTCATTAGAGCTCTCGTACAACTTGCACAGAGATTCCCACATCTCGAATGCACAAGTCTTCCCAGTCAAGTGGGGAATAATGTGATCTCTCACAGCATCACAAATGATCCTCTTTGCCTTATTGTTCCTCCTCCTGAATTCTGCCACCAAGACGAGAGCAGTAACAGAAATGGGAGGAACAACTGCCTCGACTATGTCCCATAGCTCGAGGTCCTCTAAGACAAATACCATCTTCGCCTTCCAAGGCGACCAATTGCTAGCCCCGGCTAGCCTGTCCTCCACACGCATCTGAGATACTGACATGTCTGCCAACTGCGCTCACTCTGATGTTCCCAATGAAAAGGAACGTTGCCTCACTCCTGTCAACACAGGTGTGAAAAGAGGCAAGCGAATCCATGACCTCACTCCTAGTCAATAGGTGTGAAAAGAGGTCGTCAACTACAGCCTCACTCCTATCCACGTAGGTGTGAAAAGAGACTGTACACAAGTGTCAAAAACTGCCCAATTGTCCTCTACAAAAATATTCCCTCTAACAACCACTAAATGAGTCAATGGTTATCCAAAACATTCTGACAAGAAGATGTATATGACAACCAACACATATGTTGTCCAAACTGCTCAAAAATCAGCCACCTCAGCTCTGATACCGTGAATATTTCCAGGTCCTATCAAGCTTGCCTATTGGGTCTGTCTTTGACCATATTTAGGCTCTAAGTTTCAACTGTCTAATAAAGTATTTGTTGTTGTTTTAGGATAGCCAACAGTCCAAGAACTTCTTGTTGATTTGTTACGGTTGCACTTCCAATTTTAGGTGCTCTAGCATGTAGTTTTAGTAACTAGAAGTTAGCACATGCATACTAAAATAAGTACATCACACCTAAAGATATTTACAGCTGAAAATAAGCAGATCTAAGAAACTAACACATTCATTTTTGTGCACAAGTATTTTTGGTCAACATGACCCTGGATAAAACCCCCTTGGGGAAAACCAGCTTGGGATATATGTCTATATAATGATGATCAAAGCAAGAGATACAACAAGTAATGAAATACAATGGAACCTGTATACATAACAAGCTCCTCACAAGCATTGCAAGAACCAGAGAAATAAGTGCACAAACTCAGGTGTGCCCTCTCCCTTTGTTGCCCTCTGCACTGAACTAAACAGCTCTAGATCATCTATGACCTAATGAAGAAATCCTCCATAGGAATGTGCTCTCATGTGCTACCTCTCCACTGAAACTGTCAGATCTCGAATCCCCCAAGCAGATCTGCTACCAGGTAGCTGCCAGTCCTTTCCACAGGTGCACCCTCCTCCTAGCATAAATGATCACCATTAAAAAACTGATCCATAAACTGAATGTCTCTCTCCACAGAAACAAGCACCCAAGCTCTTCTCTCCCTATGCAACATACCTCATCTCAAGGTGACAAGTCCTCCTCCTCTGATGAGAAAATGAAGGATAATAAATGCACCTTCTCTCCTAGATGCACCCCTCCTCCATGTAAAATGCTCTCTCACAGAAATGGAATCTATAGCTCCATGGAAATACTCTCCATGCAAGCTCAAACCAAACAAGCTTCTCCTCAAGATCTCAAGGGTTTTTCTCAAACCCTCATGAAGTGTTCCCTCCTTCTCCTCAAGAAATGTGCTCCTCTTCTCTTCTCCAAAACTCACAAGTGAAGAATGAGTCTCCAAAACTCACTTTACCCTCTCTCACAGAAATGGAAGCTATGCTCCCTCAAAAAAATGGAAGCTATGGCTCCATGGAAATACTCTCCATGCAAGCTCAAACCAAACACAAGCTTCTCCTCAAGCTCTCAAGGGTTTTTCTCAAAGCCTCATGAAATGTGCCCTCCTTCTCCTCAAGAAATCTGCCCCTCTTCTCTTCTCCAAAACTCACAAGTGAAGAATGAGTCTCCAAAACTCACTTTACCCTCTCTTTAGCCTCTTTGAGCCAACCCTAAGAGATCAATGGCCTAGATTAGATCTAGCCAAGTCTAATCAATGGGTGAGATCTCATCCAAAAATCTCACTAAGGAAACCCACTTTCCTTAGTTTCTTTATGTCTATTAATTCACCCACATTGTGAATTAATTGTCACGTTATGACTTAAGTGACATATTTCACTTTTGACTTAAAGCTCCTAAGTCAAAGTGAAATTAGAATCATAAAGTAAAGTACAAGGGCAATAGTCTTCCCCCTTTGTGCTTAGAGACTCATAAGCACATGGGGACCTCTTTCCAAGGTACCCAAATCCCAACACATCCCTATCTTAATCCTCGGGAGGCTTTGAAAAAATGTGTAGGACGTCCATTTACAAGCAGGGAAATCTAGGAGAACTAACACAAGCCAAAACCCACTTGATGAAATTTTCCCCAAATCCGAATTTGCAGAGGACACCAAAGCGGAAGTTGTGGTGGACCCTGTCAATTTTAATGCCCATAGCTTTTTCTCCTCTGGATTTGCTTGAGTGGATAGCCTCTTGAACAAGGATTATGTTGTCAACAATATGTATTTTCTCCATGAAACCACCCTGATTAAGGGAGAATAACTTTGGGGGGAAGGGTTTTATCATGTTGACAATGATTTTGGAGATAATCTTATAAGAGACATTGCATAAATATATAGGTATGAATCTCGAAAAGGAGGAAGGGTTCGCTTCCTTCGGAATGAGGGATAGAAAGGCCGAATTAGTGTTTCCTCCCATCTTGAACAAATGATGGAAATATTGTATCATTCGGATAATATCAAACTTGATGATATGCTATCATCTTTTATAAAAGTGAGCAGATAATCCATCGGGCTTTGGATCCTTGTCCGGGTTCATTTGAAGGATGAATCCCCTAATTTCTTCTTCAGATATTGGCTGAAGAATGAGGTCATTGTCTTCGTGTCTTATGATGGAAGGGATGTTTTCAAGCATATTCTGATTGTCATTTGGATTCAACCTCCCTGATTTGGAATAAAGTTCCTCAAAGTTTTGAAAGGCAACTTCTTTCATTTAATCAAACGAAGTGACCTCCTACCCATACATTTTCTTTATTTCTTTAACCTTGGTTTTTCCATAATCTGGCTTTGGCTTTCATGTGGAAGTACTTAGTGTTTTTTTCCTCGCCATGAAGCCACAGGCTACGCGACTTGAGTCTCCATTTCTCCTCTTCATATCTCAGTGCATTTTGATATCTTTGGAAGGTATCTCGTTCACTATCCAAGAGAACCTAGGTTACCGATTCCTTTACAAGAGATCCTTGTATCTCTTCTACTTGTCCAAATAGGTCCTTTATTTGATTGTCCAACAGATTGTACTTGATTTTGGCCCAAGTTTTGAGAACATGTTTGGTGATTTTTAGTTTATATTCCCAAATAAACACAGGAGAGACTAAGATGCATTGACACCGTGAATGGGAGACTAGGTCAAAGAAGGAAGGAACCAACATCTAGAGAGGATTGAAACAAAAGGGGATGGGGCCAAGGTTTTTAGGGCTCGAGAGGATGAGGGATATGGGTTTGTGATCGGAACCAACCAAAGGGAGGATGTGTGAGGCTAAAGACAATGAGGCATTAAAGAAAGAGTCACTCACCAAGAATCTTTTGAGCCTAGCAGAAATATGACTTGGGCCAAGTCTTTTCTTTGTCCAGGTGAAACTACCTTTGGAGGGATTAATATCAATCAAGTCTAAGGAGCCCATCAAATATTCCATGCGCTCTCTAGAAGAATCTCGGACTACATTTCCCCCTTTCTTTTCTTTTTGAGAAAGGTTGGTGTTGAAATCCCCAACCAATATATAATACGAACCTCTAGCCCAATCTTGGAGACCCATCAGTGAGTTCCAACAAGCTTCCTTTTCCCTAGAAATATTTGGCATATAGACATTTATTAAATCTATAGTTTGACCCAAAGAGAGGTGAGTTAGTCTTACCAGTAACCAGTGTTGAGTAATGTGAGTAAACTATGTTCAAAAGGGTCATGGATTCCACAAGGTGCAGAGACCACACAAAGCACCTCTCGAACTAACAACTATTCCTATGTTGGAGCGCGAAATGAACTAATTTTCTTGAAGGATTTCAACATCCTTCATTTTTGTTTCCTAGATCCAATTTACTGTCACTTTGTAAGCCTCTACAATTCCAGGAAATTGGTTTAATCATTTTCTTGAGGGTTTAGGGATTCCCCCTCTCAATGGGAAAGAACCTCCCCCATTTCTAGTTGATCGATGTTCTTTGTGGAAAAGTCCCATCTATAGTTCTAGTTGACTAATGTTCTTTGCAGAAAATTCCATATATATAGCTATGGATGCCCAAATCTCTTTCTCTGTTATCTTGTGTTTCCCTTTTATGCTTGCCAAATTTTCTCCCTACTTTTTTTATGGGGGCGCTTTGGGCCGCCTCTTGGTTAGTCTCCTATTTCGAGCTTTCAGATAACTCTCCTTCTTCAGGGATGTTGAGAATCTCAAACCCCTAATTGGGCTTGGAGGGGGGTGTGTCCGCAGAGACAGATAAGACTAGAATGACACTTTCTGGGGATGGGAAGCCCTCCTCATAGGGAAGCTCAAATTCCCCAGACTGGTTGACATCAAGATCTTCACGATGCTCATAAGGGAGATCATCCTCTGTGTTCAAAAGAGCATCATATAAATTCTAACTCACCTTTGGTTCCTTTCTTTTCGGATCCTCCCTACTAGGAGGGTTCGCCGAGGAGATGAGGTTTGATAGTGGAACTTGAGGGGATTAGTTTCTTTCTTGGATTGAGTGTTGACCGTGCTTTGACGCTTGCCTCCTTTTCTTGGGTTTATACTATTGATCGTTACCTTAAGTGGTCGATTGTTCCTACAAAGTCTTCAAACAATTTTTAGCAAAGTGTCCATATTCATGATAGGCTTTACATTTAGAAGGAAGTTGTTCGTAGTCAACAAGTTGGAGATATGACTAGTTATCCAAGTTTAATTGGATGGTTACAAGAAATCCTTTTCAAGTTCAACCTCCACACATATGCGAGCACAAGCCTGCATGCCATCCTTGGCTTAGCTCAATCAATGTATTTTCCCAAGGTGTTTCCTATATTGCGGATGGTGTCATCGTTCCAGCAATGAAGAGTCAGGTAGGGGAGACGCACCGAGACCAGAACTGTTGATCGAATATCATTTTCTAGGAAAATATCAGGGGTCCAACGATTGAGGTACATGCCTCTGGAGCCCATGAAGTAGGGGTTACTTCTAAAGACCAGGTGTCTATCTTCTTTTCCTTCAAAGAGGAACACGAAAAATCCCTTGTTGTAGAAGGAATGAGAAAGTTGTCCCTTGATCAACGGTTTCCAAATTTTATCTACCCACAGGGCCATAATCCTATGAATTGTCCTATTAACCCTTCTCAACCACATGGAGCACCAAACATCAAGAATTTGTGGGATGAACTAAAACCTTTGGGATAACATCCAATTTTTTTACGAATCTGGCGGGGGGAGCCTTGGTGACTTCAGGAGGGTAGCTACCAAAGAGCAAAAAGATGAGATGTCAGGGGAGGGGGAGTTTGTGCCCCCTCTAGAGCAAAGAAAGTTGTAACTTTCCTACAAAAAAAGTAGTGTATGTTTCTTAGACACTTCGTTGCTGGAAAAAAAAACATTGTTAATGGTATGTGTTAATGGTTCCACTTCATTGCATATTCACGTTTAAATTTGAAAACTTCAATGTTCCACTAGTTTTTGTGTAAATTATTTTATGGGTGGTTTTCTATTAATAATGTACATTTTTTGAGTGAGTTCTAGTAGCATTCGAGTGTTGGTGAGTTTGTTGTAGTCAACAAACCAAAAAGAGTTTTAACTCTTACATCAAGAATTTAAACTCTTACATCGAAAGAATATAGGGCAATTTCAACGTAAAATAACATTCACAAATAAGCATAAACCAATTGTTTTAAGAAAAAATCAATGTAATATAATTGTTTTAAATTCTAAAAAATTATGGCATAAACCAATTTATTTACATAGAAATGATAGGGTTAAATCCAAGAGAGTGATCTTTGTAACTCTGGCAGAAACAATAATAATTCATGTGAATGTGGGCATAGTAATATTGTTTTAAGAAGAAATCAAATCTCTACTATACTAAATGGGTGATTTCTGCTTAGGACACGGAGATGGTATACATTTTACGGGCGTGGGCGTGTCGGGTTCGATGGGTAGGATTTCTTTGGGCACTGGTGTCGGCATTACTTCAAAGTCGAACCTTTTCATGGGCGTGAATTGAGGAGTTTGAAATCTCACCGCCAATTTCGATGTCGACCTCGCCCACATTTTATCGGTTCGTTGCGGGGTTTCATAACTCCAGTCTTTGGTTTCAATCGGATTATTTTGTACCACTAGGGTCTCACCCTGCGGAGTTGACGGAACAGTCTGGCACTGCTGGTATGGAGTCACTGTGATGTTTTCGTCCACAATGTTGAGCCCTACAATGTCTGAAATTTCAATTCAGAACAAATCATAAATGAAGGATTTGGAATTGGAAATATGACAAATGATTTATTTATTTTGTAAATTTGTACCTTCTTTAGAATTGAAATTTGAATTTCCCATGTAGCAACGGTAACCTGCAAAACCAGAAACCCCCACAGCGATTACTCACAAATTTTCTGTGGATTGTTATGAATTTAAATAGGGTTGTGTTTACCTTTATAAATACAGGGAATGCAGGGACTCGAACTTGGTTTCACCATTGTTTAGGGCTTTCTACAAGAGGTGAAATTATCGTTAAGGCAGCGGCAGCGGCACGAAAAAATGGTAGCGATTCGAAGCAGTGTCTCTGTGCTGATGTTTTCGCCCCCTCTCTCTCTGTTGAGCGTGCCGAGTGAATGTTAGAAATCAAAACAGTTGGTATACAAATAGCCAGCGCCCTCATTGAAACGGAAGGAACTCCTCATCTTCTCCGTTCGTTGGGATCGTTCCACGTACGGAAGGAAGACTCACCATGTTCGATTCGTGGGATCGTCGGAGCCTCGGAGGATTACGTTGAGATGGGAGTATAACACAAGTTTCCATGTCAATGACAAAGACTCAGCATACATGCGAATTCCCATAACAATCTCGACGTCGCCGTCTTTTACTTAGTTATAAACGCATCGAGGCTCTCTAATTTTGAACCACAACTTCACTCTTCCAATTAAGTTCCACAAAAAATGTTAGTGAAGATCTTGGTCCACAAGTTTAAATACCCCATAATTGAAAAGAATTCAGTTACTTTATAGGAGAGGGGCTACGATTCTTGCTGCGACAAGCAGAAATTCAAAAAAGGCTGAGATTACAAAGTCATATTGGGGCATTGCCTCACAAAAGGTGGTTGGTGGATTCTTAGTTGCAATCATTCATTACACTGACAAAACAAAGATTGCATAACTTAACAATCACCACACTTCTATGTGCATGGTTTATGTAGCTTGTTTAGTTTGTTGGACCTCATTGAGCAATAGAGTAGAGTGGCTTGAATTGCTTTTTATTTCCTCTACCAAATTAAGATGAGAATTATGATAATTAGGCTTTTTACAAGGAAGATGGTGTTCTAAAAGTAGTGCAATACCTTATTCGTTCAAGGTAAAGAGAATAACATGTAATGCTTTGATACCTTACTAACCTCAAGTAGATTGAGGAAGATAGTATACCTATTATTCATTTTTGATGAGTCAAAACAATTCAAGGAAAATTCAATATATGTAATTATTTATACCTCGTTGGCCCCAACCAAATTGAGGAAGTTATTGAGTTTTGTAAGAATACATGATAATTGTAAGGCTTACTATGCATACCTCAACAACATATTTTTGTGAGAGATCCGAAGCTGACACCCCTTTACAAGAGTGTGAAAGGCTTATTTATAGTAAACTAGGCATTATAGATGACAAAGAAATAAGTACCTAGATCCAATTCTCCAATTACAATTATGCAATTCAATATCAGTTCTTTGGCATGTGTGTTAATGTGAGTTTACATTGAAAATCGTCTTTTTATCCACTCGTACCTTTTTTAGACTCAAGGCAATATTTCCACATTGTTTCTATCATCACTTGAGCCATTTAGTCTTTTCTCTCTTTGTCGTCGTGTTTATTTAAACCTACACTTATTTATTGAGTGTTTGCACCTAAAACTCCATTTTACAATGTAGGGATATTTGATTAACTATCTTAACACTTGTGTTTTTTTCATGGTGTCAAAATAATTTTGTACATTCCCTTCCCCTTTGAGAGGAGTGTTTCCCTTTGTGCATTTTTTTAATTGCACCTTATTAGTTCAATTGTTTCTAAAAAATGTTGGTGTTGTTCATTAGACCTTTTTGGCATTCACATTTTGTTCTAGTCAGACTTTTTTGGCTTTTTGCATGGTCAAATATGTTACTTCGCAAAAGTTACCTCCCAAGATGTCAAATCCCAAACACACGTTGAGGAAAATTTGGGTTACTTGAGAAATCATCCATTGTTACTGCAATCTTGTCCCTCTCATTTTAGAGCTAGTGATTTTCTACCCCTAGGCGGGTATCTTTAAGATTTATGATATAAAAGTGGAGGTTAGATTTAGCAAGACGGGTTCTTATCCATTGGGTTATGGAGTCCCAAATGCAAAGGGGGGGTGGGGGCACTTAAAGTGAATGGTGGAGAAGCTTAACAGGGCACTATGAATCTATGAGTGAATCTTTCCAATAAATCAACTTGACTATACCTTGGAATGCTAAATGAGTTGTCCTGGAGCAGATCTCCACATTCAACCATGCATAACTAATGAAATAAAAAATAGAACTAACCAACAAAATGTTGACCAAAGCTCCTTGCGCAATATGGTTTGATAACAATGCATGGGAATGAATCTAAATTGCAAAGAACAAAAGGGGCCTTGAAAATGAATGGAGGAGAATCTTAGCAAGGCACTCTAAATTTGTGAGTGAATCTTTCTAAGTAAATCAAACTCACTATTCCTTAAAATGGTAAAATAATTGTCCTAGAGTATATCTCCATATTCAATCATGAATCACTAATGAAACAATAAATAGAACCAACCAACAATCTATTAAGCAAAGCTCCTTGCACAAGTTGGTTTGATAAGAATGCATGTGAATGAATCTAAATTGCAAAGAATAAAAAGGGATATACAATGCATCACTTACTTAGTTCTTAGATACCTCAAACTAACCATGGAGTAAATAAAACTGACATGAAAGATATAGACTAATTATTTCGTTAACAACTTTTGGTTGCAACATCAAGCTACAAATGTGGCTTATAGAATGAGAGTAAAAATAAAAGGCACATTTTCTTGTGTTATCATCCGAAGTCCCAATAGAGGAGACCTTAAACCTCGAGTCTCCTCCTAGAATCCAACCCCCTTTCCTTCTCTCTTCATCTTTTTATACTTTTTCATCACAAACATATATTGATTATATTTGATAGGGTCAAAGATAATTTCTCCTAACCATACCTATCAACAAGAATGAATAATAATCAAACAATCAAATAATGAAATCAATTTTTTTGGAAACAACCTTTGGGTCCACCTTGAAATCCAAACTATATTTTACCATGTGATCAAATTTTGGGTTAAGTCTTTGGGAAAGTATCCTCATAACTCCCCTCACTTAGTGGATGACCTACCTGAGCCCTTTTTTAAAGACACGCCACTCATCACTCCTCTAAATAGGGTCTAATACCTCCACCATAATTACTTGAAGCCTTGTTTTGTGCAATTGTTCTTAAAATACACATTGTATGGCTTTGAGGCCTTTTGATTAGATGTGTCAACTCACCATTGTGCCCCTCAAAGGTATGCATAAAGGCCCATGTCCAATATCATTTAGTCACTCCACCATAAATGCTTTAACTGATCTTAGAATTTCCCACTGCCATGTATTGATGTTGGTTGTTTCCTTATTTTCTCTATCTTGTTCATCAATTTTATATCAATGGGTTGCACCTTCAACCTTATAAAATGCACGAGACAAAAATACTTTAAACATTGGCATAGGGAATACTCAGTGGATGATACCATATGTTATGGGAATGATATTCAAGTGCACATTTATACCCTGTCCTCCTTTAATTTAGACCTAAAGAAATGAATAAACACCCTGATTAGACATGTTCACAAGCAAGAGATCAACTTGTAATAGGTGGAGGAAACTATATTTTGAGATGCAATTAATTTTAGGATTAGGTAGTGGAGTTTCATGTTTGATAAAACTATAGAGATATCAATTGTGATTTGAATAGGATTATTGAACTCAAGCTCGAGATCTATTGCATCTCTAGC
>ML797597.1:49067-65807 GCA_009831015.1 Picea engelmannii | reverse complement strand
AGTTCGATGTCAAAGACAACATGAATTTTGAACTATGGAAGGAAATCTACGATGAAGTAGTCTTAGCAATAAGGGATCAGAAGAAAAAGGAAAAGGAGAAATCGTTGAAGCACAACAAAGACAACCAAATGAAGAATATGATCTAGCCATTGAAGTAGTGATCCATGAACAAGAACACTTAATAAAAATCAAGGATTTTTTCGAATGTTTACTAAACATCGATGAAGGCCATAAAAATGACTAACAAGAAAATCAAGTATGCAAAATTAGCTCTATTTTCCAGAAAGGATTACAAATACTTGCAGTGGTAATGGATAAACAAATAAATGATGCAATAGTAGATCAGGTTGGGGGAATAAACATCATTTCCTTAGGATTATGGGAAGAACTAAGAAAAACACAACTGAAACAGAGTAGTATAGTGATCAAGGTGGAAAACCATGTTACTTGCACACCACGGGGTAGGATGACAACAACAAAAATTGATTCTTATGGCATCAAAACTTGGGTAATATTCGAAGCACTAAAATTACCCAAAGAAGCATACAAAGTATTACTTGGGAGACCATGGATCTATTCCATGAGAGGCACAATATTCTTCGATAAAGAAGCCCTCGTATTTGGGAAAAATATAAGGAAGGTTATAGCACCTTTAGATAAGACAAAGAAAGTGGTAGAAGTAGAAACTGATGGCACTTATAGAGATGAACCATCTATACCACACCTCAACATGGATAATCTTTGCATGATGACAAGGGAGACCAGACAAAATCCCAATGAAAATGATGTACTACACATGGAGGTCTTGTCGGGAGAAGAATCCGATGATGTATTAAAATAATGGACCGAGGAAAATCATGAAATATATCCAAGATACATCAAAAACATATTCAAAATCGAAGCCTTGAAATCAATCAATACCTACAAGGATGGTGGAAATGTGACTAAGAACATAAAGAAGTTCAAAAATAAAATAAAATTTGCACCAATGGAGGAAGAACAATAATTTTCTGACACACTTGGGACAATACCCTTCCAATGATGGATGATACACTTTTCATCATGCTCGAATATAACATGGGAGACAATAAGAACATTGTTCATATGCCGATTTTAGAAAGTAAAGGCTAAAATTACTATGGATATTATGGGGCAATCAGATTTTTCCAAAGAAAAAAGCTTTATATTTGATATTTTAGAAAACAATTCAAAATATACATCTTCAATCCTTTTGACTCATTGTCAAATAGTCCAGTTGTTTACTCCCAAAGCCACTACAACATATCACTCTCTTCCTTTATCAAGATAGGACCCTCAATGCAATCTCGAGCCTTTAAAACATACATATCCCTTCCTATCTTAGAAAAAACAGGATAGACAACAAATTTGACAAAAACTACCAAAGAAAATAAAAAGGGACTTAATAGTTTCTAAAAAAAGATCATTTCCCTTGAGTTATTGTTCAACCAAAATCTCTTCCTGCAAGGAGATAGCTTCTTTAGAAATAATATATGATTTTGTATTGAATTCCCCAAACTTGTGATAATTATGAGGCATATTGGCTAGATCACTTACACATGCTAATGCATATGAAACAAAAGTAGATATCGGGCTATGGGGTCCTTGATGACATATCTATTCATATTCTATATGACCTCTCAATGGATTCACATACAAATGGTATTTCTTAAGGGGAAAATAAGGGAAATAACCTATTGGAATATGTTGTGGAAGATATTTCAGGAAGACTTAGATAAAGGATCCACCAACGAATACCTGACGCTACAAGCGGTATTAACAAAAATGAATTGATTCACAAGAGAATGTAATCCAAAAAAAATGAGAGAATTATGTTTAATATTTTAACAAATGAGAAAGAATTGTAGATCCATGAGCAATACATAAAACAAGTGATACAGTAGTAGCGATGTCCCTGTTGTAATAGGGATGCGGTAATAACGATGTCTCTGTTGTTATGCGGTAATAGCAGGATATCCAACAATGATTAAAATAATAGGCAAACAGTTGGACACTGACGAGAAATGTTACCTTCAGTCTTAGTCAATAGAATTAGCTTCAGAAAGAAGGTGTTGCAAGAGTGCAGGTCTTGCTTTAGTTCCGGGAACAATTCAACGATACTTCTGATCTACTAGGGCATGTGGACAATTGTGAAGTGCACTCAGAATAGAGGCATTGGGATTTTGAGCTTTCTTAATTCATGTCTGATGTCAAAGGGAGCAAACACCGAAACCACGAAGTACTATTGAATGATTTGCTTATGTACCTACGCAATTGATCATGGTACTGGTGACTGCTCCAAGAGACGCAATAGCTAGATCTTCTGAAAGGTTGATCCCACTCATGCTCTTAGACCAACTGATACTCATTTACTTTGAATGGGACTGACTCAAAACTCATTAGGCTCCCTCAAATGAGAGAGACCTGGTTAAGGAGATGAAGCAAAAGTTGCACAGTCCTGATTATGTGTTAGACACACTCATAAAAAACCTCCAATCCTTTAACATTAAGGAATTATGTCATAATTGTTGATTGAACATAAATTCTAACCAGCTTAGATATATGCACATGATCCTCTTCTGCAACCAACAAAAGCATGCCCATAATCCTTGTGGAAAATATAGGGTTGACAAAAATTTGAAGGACTAATGAACTGGGATATTCATAAGCCTTTCAATAGAATAAATTAGCCTTTTTCCAGTCGATATCATACATGTTGTTGTTACTTATGTAGATTCAACATTCTGGGAGCTTTGGAAATATTTTCTAGTGGAATAAAAATAGAATTAGCAACATAGTCCATCTTAAGGAGCCTTTTCAATCAATTTTGAGGAGCCACCTGGATTATTTGTTTATCCCACCGAGATTATTCTACCCACCGAAGTATTTTGCCTTTAATGGAAGAGACCAATACTCATCTATTCTTACATTGTTCCTATACTTATCAAATCAAATTTGGATTGAAATTGAAATTGAGACTTGATCTTTGCTCCTTGTGGAGGAGTCTCCTACTTTAAAATATTGTTTTTATAATTTCACTACTCAATTATTAAAAAAAATAAAGTCTTAATCCATTTATATTCTTAATCCATTGTTTTAGAAGGGCAGTATGTACTAACGTTAACATCAAGTAATTAAAAACTCATGTAATTTTCAACTCATTTATTTATAAAAAATTGTTTTGATAATTTGTTTACCAAATCAAAATAGAGATTTAACTGAGAAAATGTTAAATAACGTAGGGCTCAACGTGACCTAATTGTTCTGCGAGAGTGAGGCTGATGAGTTTTGTTATATATTAATAATTTTTCATAATATAAAATTAATCTCGTTGTTATGCGAGAGTGAGGTTGATGAGGTTTTCTATATATTAATATTTTTTCATAATATAAAATGGATAATAAATTATTTTAATTAACTTTTAAAAGTATAATAAAGTGAAAAGTATAAAAAATTATATTGGATATTCTTAAAATATATAATATTTTATTGATGTTAATAAATATATATATATATATATATATATATATATATATATATATATATATATTAAAAAGATTTTCGGATATTCTTTTTCTGGTGCTTTCTGGTGCTCTGGGGCATTTGGATAGGGAGAAACTCTTCACTGTTTGAAGGGAAATTGATTCCAACCTTTCAAGTCACTGCTAAGGTTATGACATTACTTTCTCAATATAAGACGATCACAAAAGTCATGTAACCTCTTACCCAACCTCCACATATGATGTTTTATGAAATTCTTTCCTCTGTCATTGAAGAGGAGCCTGCATGGCTAAGGTTCCAACCTCTCGATCACGTCAACCTCTTGATCGAGTGCAACCATGTTGGAAGATTGAAAATTCAATCATATATTTAAATAATCTACGCACATGAAACCTATTTTTGAATAATCAAATAGAAATCTTATTATTGTTGAGTTAAATTCAACATAAATTTGAATTAAAAAGTTCTACTAGCTGGTGATACAAATACAAATTATGACTAATGATATCTATCAGTGCCAACCATAGGTACAAAATTACCAAATATATTAAGAAAATATAAAAAGAAATTGTCAAGATGGGGATGAGCGACTTGAATGTGCAATTGTTAAGAGAAAAATGAATTTTTAGGAATAGCCAAATTGTTAAAAAAAAAAAAATTAAAAAAATTAGAATGTTCACACTTGGTTTGTTAAACAAAGGATGAGCGGAAGCACAAGTGCCATATGTACATGGCCGCAGTATTACCGACCATCCCTACCGTGAAGCAGCGACTGGGTCTTCTTCATATGTGACTCGATCTGTTTATGGAACCGGGTCTTGGTGTTAAACTGGTGGAAAATGAGCTTGATTTGCCCCTATATCTGTGCCCACCTTCACCTCTGTTTATGACACCTTTTCTACCTTTGGATCTACTGTAGTTGGTACTGCATCGTGATCAAGAACTGGTTCCTCTCGACCCGGAGCGAGCTTCTAAGCATCAATAGTAATACAGAAGGAGAGTGACCTTATAAAACAAGCCCAGAGAATGAATTTTCTACGTGAGGAGCCTGTCGTTAGTTCACGTGGATTTCTTTCCGTTGGCAGGTCGGTTGGACAGTAAAGGAGGAGATCAATCGGATCGGCCGGAAGTTGACTGCAATGATGGCGGAGTGGAATTCGTTGAAGCTTCGATTGATATGGCTTTTTAAGATATGGAAGATGAATATTTTCAGTACAAAAGCTTCTTCAAGTAACTCGTCCCCACACATTCTGAGGGTTTGCAGAATGAAAGCTACGACGCTCAGCTTCTCTCAATACAGGTACGAAAAATGCTCTCGATTCCTAATTCTGCAACTAGCTAGCACAGATCCTCTGCTATGAGATATATAAATTCATGTAAATCCACAGCTGGGTTCATGAAATTACCGTGAACCAACAACATATGGGAATGAGGGCTTCCACCATGAATTTAGATAGATTAGGTATTTCATTTCTAGACACACACATTAAGAGTTCACATAATCCTATAGTTGGGCTGTAGAATGCGAATGCGCCTCTTAGCCCAATATAAAGCAAAGTCACGGTATGTTTCAAGCGAAATGAGTATTGCAGGTCACAACTTTTCGAGGAGGTGAATTTGCATAGGAACCAGTCTTAATCACGTTATTGCAAACGGGAACTGATTTTGGTATTTCTGAAATGTTGGGCGGACCATAACAGAGGACTTCCAATTTCAAAGAATCCAGAGTACATATATAATAAAGAAAGAAAGGGTCAAAGAGTGAGTGAAAAGGGGTCCTTCCTGCAAGCAAGTACAAGTAAGCAGAGCGAAGGCACAGGTCCTGAAAGGAAGTCATGCCCTTCTTTTAATGATAAGGGAAGGAAGGGTCTTATTGATTTCCCTTACCCGAGGGTACTAATGCGCATCATCATTCCACCCTTCTCTTTAGAAAAGAGGATATTCAAGGCTGACCTTCAGTGGGATAACCATAAAGATGAAGTAGGGGGCAAGGCTACCAGCAAATGGTAGGTAGGCCCTTATGCGACAGATGGTAGGACTTAGCGGCAGGACTTAGCAAGTTCAACCCCTGCCATAGTGCCAGGAAGAAATAAGCAGGTCATGTGTCTGCATGCATGCAGGTGGTGGAGACGGTGGCTTCAGACATTGAAATTTGGGACTACATTGAAATTTGGGAGGAAGATCAGGCACATCAGAAATTTTTGGGTGAATTGAAAACTTAGAACAAATAAATTGCATCCAAATCATAAGTTAAAAGCAAAGCAAAGGATTGGGATTATATTTTTACATTGGGAGGAGCTAAGCCTTCAATAACACTTTCATTAAAATAGGATAATAGATAAATAATTTTTATTAAAATATTTAGTATGAAAAATTACAACGCATGCTATAAAGTTATGGATATATCAAATGTATTAAAAGTCAACATCAAACTAAAGGATTGGGATTATATTTTTACATTGGGAGGAGTTAAGCCTTCAATAACACTTTCATTAAAATAGGATAATAGATAAATAATTTTTATTAAAATATGACGTTCAACACTGTATTGAATGCTAAATCCCTTCTTGCCTTCGGCAGGGATGAGTTGAAGAAAAATAAATGTGAAGTGGAATGACCCACAAAATATGTAGGTAACAGAAAATACATGAGAAAAGGTAAACAAAGAAAAGAAAGGGGAGGAACCTTGATACCTAGAAATAGAAAGTTCTTGTGATGATAAGCTAGTAGAAAAAGCAATCACATTATTTCAACATTTCATGGATGTATTTACATGTAACTATCATGACCTAAAAGTGACACCTAAAGATTTTGGAGAATTTAAGATCGAGTTGCAACCTAAGGAAAAACCAATCAAATAGTTATCGTACAAGATGAACCCTCGATATAAGGAAAAGTTTCAAGAGGAGTTAAACAAAGAAAAGTTTCAAGAGGAGTTAAACAAACTACTCAAGCAGGAGTTACCTATAAAGTATAAAGTGGAGGAAAGTGAATGGGTGTCATTGATCATGGTATCCAAAATGAAAAATGGAAAATTAAGGATCTACGTAGATTTCAAAAAGCTAAACAAGGTAACAATTGAAGACCATTTCCCAACACCCTTGCCAAAACAATTTTTAGAAGCAATAGTTGGGTAGGAAATTTACTCATATTTGATGGGTATTTAAGATACAATTAGGTGTGCATCAAAGAAAAATGTCAAGCCTTAACCACATTTGCAATAGAATGGGGAGATTTTACATATACAATGATGCCTTTTCGATTGATAAATGCACCAACGTGTTGCTCTAGAGTTGTTGTGGAGATATTAAAAAATTTCATTCACAAATCGTTAAAGGTATACTTGGATGACTAGGCATTATTTGGATGTTTGAACAAAAATGTGGCAGATTTGAGGATTATGCTACATAGATACAGGGAAATAGGAGTCTCTTTAAACCTAGAAAAGTGCCAGTCCCTACAACCCTTTGGTAAATTGCTTGGACACATAATATCAAAAGAAAGAATCATGGTGGACCCCGATAAAGTGAGTGTTCATCAAAGTTTTGGAACCACTGAAAAACCCATTAAAGTTCATTTTTTGGTGACATACAAAATATTACATAAAGTTTGTAAAGGGTTATGCCAAAATAGTTCACCCAATGGAGTATCTACTCAAAAGGAAACATCGTTCATATGGATATAAGAGTGCCACCAACGATTTGATAGACTGAAGAACATGATTATACATGCATCTATCCTAAGATTCCATATTTGGAATAAAAAATTTCATGTACATGTAGACACATCAGGAATAGCCATTGGAGTAATATTGACATGGCCCAGTGTTGGAAACCTAATCCTTTAGGGTTATGGTGTTCTTCACTTGAGAAGGAATATAAAGAGTCAAGTGAATAGGAACCATCATCGGGGAGTCCAAGAAACCTATTGGAAGATGAATCCAAAGGTAGAGATCATATATTTATACATGTATCATATTAATAAAACGTATTCCATGTTGATCTCCATTCGTGTGCATTCTAACAGTGGTATCATAGTGCTTATCATTCTTATGGTCTAAATTAACCTATTATAGTTGTCCATATCTAATTTTTCCTCATCCATAAAATTTTGTCTCCTTTATTTCCTTGGGTGTTTTCAATCCTCGTACATAAACGTCCCTCTGTTTGTTGACCGTCTCTTTTCCATTTTGTGCCCATCTGCGTAATTTTGGCATACCAAGCTCAAGGAGCTTGTTTAAGACCATAAAGCGATTTCTTAAGGCGACAAACAAGGATGGAGTCATTTTGGACATAGCCAGGAGGTTGTTCCATGTAGATTTTTTCTTGCAAATCCCCATGCAAGAAGGCAGATTTGGAATCCATATGATGGACCTCCGATTTGTGTGAGGCTGCAAGGGCTAGAAAAAGGAGGATGGAATTCTTTTTGGCTAAAGGGGCAAAGGTTTCATTATTGTCAGTTCCTTCAACTTGAGAGAATCCTTTGGAAACTAACTCAGCCTCGTGTCTTTCAACACTTCCATCTAATGCATACTTAGTTATGTACACCCATTTACATCTAACAAGTGTTCTTCCTTTCGTAAGAGGTACAAGATCCCAAGTATTGTTCACCATTAAAGAGCGATACTCTTCATTCATTATTGTGTCCCAATAGGGATGACTTGAAGCTTCTGCAAATGTTTTTTGGATCATGAGTCTCTGAAACTTGAGCCAAAAGAGAAGAGGCTCATTGGAACTGTAGAAATACTTGATGTTGATTTGAAAGATCGCCGACAAGATCACCAGTTTCTTCTCGAGTTGAACAAACCCATCTAGGAAGTTGTGATGTTGGTGTAGGTTCATGTTCAATGGACTCATTTGGAGGAAGATGAGCATGTGGAGGTGGATTTTCATCCTCATTGTCATCATCTGAAGAAGAAGAAACCATAATAGGAACAAAATATGGAACGAACGTCGAAGATGGCACAAATATTGAATTAGGCTTGCAGGCTAAGATATTTTCATCAAATTTAACATCTCTTATAATAATAATTTCATTGTAATGAGGTTTAATAAGTATGTAACCTTTGACATCTTCAAAATATCTAACAAAAATGCACTTCTCACTTTTAGGTTGTAAATATTTCATTTTTCTCATCAAGAATGTGAGCCCATGCTACACTACCAAATACACAGAAGTGGCTTACATATGGCTGAATTTTATTCCATGTTTCTTCTAGTGTTATATTTTTAGAGACTTTGTGAGAGTGTGATTTACTATGTGATTTGCAGAGTTGACGAATTCCGCCCAATAATGAAGAATTAATCCTTTAGATTGGATCATACAATTAGCCATTTATTTTAATGTGCAATTCTTTCTCTCAACAACACCATTTTGTTGTGGTGTATATGGAACAATGTGTTTCATTTGAATTCCCTATATAGTGCAATAACTTGTAAATGTATTGTTCACGTATTCACCTATGTTACATGTTATTAACCTTTGAAGTTGATGTCCATATTGTTTTTCTACAAGGGCCTTGTAGGCCAAAAACTTGTCAAAAGCTTCTCTCTTAAGTTTTAAGAAGTAAAACCAAGTGTGTCTAGAGAAGTCATCAATGAAAGTTAAGAAATACTTACACCCATAGAATGAAGGAGAAGAAAGAAGACCACACAAATCACTAAGAACAAGTTGTAAAGGGGTCGAGGTGTGTCAAGAGGGATGTTCTTCAATATTGTCCCAATGGTGTTTGTAGAGAAAATAACCGACACAAACACCATCTCTACAAGAAACGAGAGGAAGACCAGTCACCATATGTTGATTACATAGTTGTTGCAATGAGCGATAGTTTAGATGACCAAACCGCTCATGCAAAAGTTTGCTCAAGTCATCGCTATAAGCAACAAAAACTAATGGAAAATATGATGACCAAAAGTTCTCAAACTTGTACAACCTAGTAATATCATCAACAATTCCAATTGTGAGGATGTGCTTAGGATATGTTAAATCTCTGATTACAACTTGGTGAGTTGAAAACTCTATGATTTTAACTTCACTTGAATGAGTGATATGATATATTGATAGAAGGTTGCGGGAAATAATTGGAACACATACTACATCATTGAAATGACTATTATCTACCTGAACTATTCCAGACCATGCAACACTAAGATAGTTATCAACACCAACACATATTTTTTTGGTGTTACATTCATTTAGAGAAGAAAATATGGCTTTATCCTTAGCCATATGATAAGATGTTCCTGAATCAATAAGCCACTCATCATAAGAAGAGGTAGAATTTGCATTGAAGGAGAAACTAGAAGCAAAAAGTGCATTTCTAGAAGAAGATGAAGAAGAATCAATACTAATGTTTTGATTCTTCACCGCTCCTTCTAAGGCTTCCATATTTTTGAAACATTTAGACTCCATGTGACCATCCTTCCCAAAAAAGTTGTAGTGTTTTTCGGTCTTCTTGCTTTTGTATTTTGCTCCTTTGTCACCATTAGGAGAAGAAGCTAGTAGAGAGGGTTTGGGACCCATGTTTTTCTTGTTGTTGTGGTGAGGATGTTGCTTCTTTGGATTGTTGGATTTATATTTATGTTGGGACACTAAGGCTTTGTTGGGTTTACCTACAGTGCTAGTCAATCCAAGTTGCACAATATTATCTTTCTCTCTAATCAAATCATAATAAAAAGTCTCAAGAGAGGTTTCTTTAAAATTACTCCCTAGATGTTCTTTAGTGGCATAAAAGGTAGATACAAAATCAGAGTATGCACTACCAAACTTGGAAAGAATAACATATATGCATCGATATTCCTTTAGATCTAGTTTGCAATCTATACATAAAAGTCTAAGTGTTTTGAAATTAGATAAGTAATCTTCAATGCAAGAAAAATCATTAGGACTTAAATTCATTAATTAATTTTCTAACTGATGGGCTCGAATAGTATTGTGTTTACCAAACAAAACTTGAATTTTTTCCCAAACTTCATTGGGGGCATCAATTCCTTGAAGGTGAAACCTTAAATCAAAAGAGATGGAAATTTTGATTAGTCCACGTCCTTTGTCACTCTTATTAGCCCAATTGAATTTATTTTCATCATCATTGGGTTCTTCTTCTTTCCCTAAGGTAATCTGGTACAATCTTTTACTTCTTAGTACATCCTCCATATGTGATTTCCATGAGACGTAGTTGGTACCGGTAAGAAAAACATCATTGGGAGAAGCCATATTAAAATATGTAGAGAATATGGATTTAAAGGATGAAATTGATGGTCTGGATGGAAAGCTCTCAAAAAAATAAGTTGTTTAAAAAAAGTGACACTAAAAATGAACTTCGGATGAGAAAGTTATGCCATTTTGAAAAAAGACATAAACGGTAATCAAAGAGCAACGTGGAAAGTAGAAGTTGGTCCACATGGTGATGTTCCTCCTATATAACTTTGTCTATAATATCACTTTTACAAATAAGTTGTTTATGAAGTGACCCACTTTTATAGAATAAGTGGGAATCACTTTTACAATGAAGTTACTTTGTAAATTAAAGTTACATGCAAAAAGTAACTAAAAAATAAATATTAAAGCTAATTTTATAGTGATTCACTTTTATAATTTAAGTGAAGTGCATTTTACAATGAATTCATGAATTTTTTCAACAAGTAACAAAAAAGAGACTTGAACTCAAGATCTCTCACTAAGTAAAGCAACTTGTAACCAAGTGAGCTAGTGAAAACACATTATAATCTTAAGGAGTATGGGGGTTGTTGTTGTTGGCCTTAGAGTGTGTGCTAAAAAAAATTATTTCATGCATTCACACATACCAAAATAATCGCTTCTCAACAATAACAAGGGTTAGATCTTGATTAGCTTACCCAGAAAATGCAAGTTTTACCTTTGTTTCTTATTTATTGAAATTGCACAGAGTGCATGACAAAGAGCATACGCAGACAAGAAAACATTTTTTTTCTATGTTTCTGATTTGTTGAGTTCGCACAGAGCACAAGGAAAAGAGCATACATAGATCGAAAAGAGAAACAACTCGGAAAAAAAAACCCCGAAATATTATCTTTGTAAAAATTTAAAAAGGGGTGTATTCAAGCTTTATACCTCAATATCTAACTGAAACGGTCGTATCTTGGGAAAGCAAAAAACCTTTTCGAGTGAAATGAAAATCATTTCTAACTGAAATGAGTGCTTTGGACGTAGTGGAACAATCCTCTCGACCCATAAATGTATAAAAATAACATAAACCATAGATTCATAAACACATCTTCAAGATCTCGATATACAACACGAACGAGTCTTCAAATGTTCTTTGATCCATGTTCTACAACACATGCATTCCAATAGAGGATGAACATATTTATTAACCACTCACATAACCAAATAAAATATCAACACACTAATGTTTTTATGTGGTAAAACCCCTACGGGGAAAAATCCACAACCCCAATCAATGTGGCCACTTGAGGCAATTTATTAATGCAAAAGAATATATATTACAAATATTTTCTCACAATCGATCATCGAAAAATAGCACTCCATGATATTTAAATAAATATCATAGAATAATCAGGTGTTGAGCCATGGATCAATGTAGCCATTAAGATCAAGGAGAATATGAGCCGTCAGATCACTCTATGTTGGGAACATATCATGACTATTGAATTACAAATGCATACAAACGAAACACTCTGAGAAACACACTTTAACATGATGACACATTAGACCAAATTGATCTTAACTAACTCCTAAGTTTATAAATATCCTAACACAAGAGACCTCTTAGAATATGAATCCAAAGGTCGAGATCATGTATTTATACGTGTATCATATTAATAAAATGTATTCCATGCTAATATCCATTCATGTGCATAGTAATAGTGATATCAGAGTGCTTATCATTCTTAGGGCCTAAATTAACCTATGGTAGTTGTCCATATCCGAGTTTTCCTCATCCATAAAAAATTTTCTCATTTATTCCCTTGGACATTTTCAATCCTCATGCATAAATCTCCCTCTGTTTGTTGACTATCTCTTTGCCAGTCTATGTTACTTTGCCATTTTGTGCCCATCTGCATAAGTTTTCCATTTTATTTCCATTTGTGTTCTCATCTCTATGTAGGTGTTACTTTGAAAACCCTAGCCTATTGATTCCTCAATGACCAATTTCCTCTCTCCCTCCAAGTTGGTCCAGTTGTCCTTGTTCGTAGATGGTGACTTCTACATGGTTGGATTGTTTCCATCGCATAGGGTTTCACGTAAGGTTTCCCTCCTAATTTTGGAGCCAGGAAAAGGCATATAATTGGTGGCTTCGACTCAATTTAGGGGAATCCATGACATACCAAATGTTGAACACAAGAAGGAGATTCAAGACATCATATGCTTTATTGTCGATGAACACGACAAGTGAAAAAATGTGGGTATTTAATTTTCCAAGGTGGTAAAATACGAGGATCAAGTCAATAGGCATGGGATACTACCTTAATAAATATCAAGGATGACATAGGATTTAATCGCGAGGTGCTTGCAAGTTCCATTTTTATGGTTGCTTTTAAAAAAATTCGCAAGAATTCTTGTAGCAGTGAAGAGTTGAGCTAAAAGATGTGTTCCTAGGGCCCCTAATTTTTCTATTCATGGTGAATAGGGAAAGGTAGCAAATTACCCAACCTACTATTCATATCTTAAATATTAAATGCCTCATCTCAAGGACACTTTTGTTTGTGGGTGAAATCCCCAATGAAATTAACCTATCATCTTTACTAATTTCTTTCATGATTATATCATTAAAATATCTCCCAAAATATGGTTCACGAATTTCAACATTTTCTCATAAATTCTTGAATTCCCAATGGCCATAAATAGAATCCTGATGTGTGAATGTACTAACTTATTGAATAGTGACACTAGAGATCAAATGTTGTGAATCATCTCTAATTTCAATCTATGGTGTCGTTCGGTTATTTTAGTAATTGTTGGGTTGTGTGAACAAGGAATGGAGATGGTTGTTGTATGCTCCACTTCTAATTGTCTCATAATAACACAAGAATCATTATTATTCCCTTGTTTCCACTAAATTTCAACAGTTTCTTGTTGAGGTGGTAGAAATTCCATGATGTCAAGGGCAGGAGTGTTATGAAGCAAGCAACCCCAGCTATTTGGTTAGTGATTTGGTCAGCTCAAGAACGTGTAACCTGAACTTCAATCTTGTGTAATGAGATATGTATGTTGCATACATTGAAGGATTAATTCCTTTAATTGTTTTGGAATGGATGTGATATTTTTGGTTCTGGGCACTCAAGATTCAAGGGTTTAACTAGTTCAATGCTAGGTCACCAAACATTGCATCATAACCAATTCTCATACCATTTGATTTGTTTCTTTTAGCACATTAAATCCTCAACTAAATTTGAAACCTTCTCTTTGATAATGTATAGTCTACATAGCTTCTTGGAGGCATTATGCCGAGTCTTGAGTCATTCAAAGTATCAAGTTGTTTTTTGAGCATTGAGTTTATATTCAATAATCATGGGAGAAGCTACATATTGAGAATATTTTGTGGTTAAATTTTTTTATTAATATTGTTGCAGAGCTTGGTAATCACCTGTCCATTTTACAGGATTTTGATTAGTTCATGATGGTCTGGTATTTAATCTTGTCAAGTTGAATTACAATGTAAACGGGTGCATTTTAAGTAGAAGTGGACAACCTTCATTTGTTGAGTTTGAATTGTAGAATTTGATTGTTAAAGGGTGGAGTTGCAAGAAACCCTTTGACGTTTAAGTCAATCTTTAAATGGATTGAACTAATGAACTATTAGAGTTACTCGATACTTTAATACTCTCTTTTGTCGACAATATGGTCACAACTAATAAATAAACTCTTCAATATGTTCTAGCTTGTTTGCAAACTTCATAAGCCAAAGTATAACTGCTTCAAATTTAGACTCAACTTCTTCATGATGAACTTCAATGAAAGAATCTTCAACATTATGAACTAGTCCTTGTTCAAAACAACCCTCATTTCAATGATGATGATGATGATTCAGATCAATAGCTAGTGCAGGAGCAACTTAGTGAGCCAACTTCATATACAAGTGTAGATGAAGATGAATTTGTGCATGAACAAGTTCAACTTTCTCTTTCCAAACCAATCATAAGATCTTGGAAAGAAATTAGAGATAATAAGCACATAACAAGTATCGAATATGAAAAGTAAGCTACCTTTCATATTCCAAATTATACCAAACCAATCTAGTTTCAAAGTGCTAGATTCCTTCAAGAAATTTCATATTCAATTTCTCCAGTTCAAGCATAGATTCCTAAATGCCAATATTATCATTGAGTTGGCCACATGGAGGATTGATCAGGGGATCAAATTTTGCTCAAAAATTCAAAGTGCTCGGAATCACTTCAAACCGGACGAGAGTGTAGGCCTCGTCGTTGCGAACCCAATGCAACTCGTTTCGTCTCAAACGGACGTCAAGAGCGAGAGATATTGCAATCTGTTCATAAAGACAAACATGCAAAAAAAGGACGCTGACTGTACAGTCCGTACAGTCTGACGTGGCAGGGCCGTACGACCGTACGATGATGTGTCAGGTGGTGACATGGCAGATGTTGATTGGAAGGTGTGGTCGAATGATTGTTTGACACGTGTCCTTTGGTGGCTAACGGTATGTTGACACGTGGCCCAATCCATGGGTGCCACGTGTCACTTGTTATATGGATAAAACTTTGTCGTTGGTCGGAGTCGACCCCATGACCTCTGGGTAGGGGAATGACTTGGCAAGTAGCTACCAACCAGCGCGCCACCGTGCATTGCTTGTTATGTAAGTGGCAAGTTTTATATTTAACATTGTATATAGTTCAAGTTTGGGCCACGACCGGGCCGGGGCTTTGCCCCAGCCCTTGGTCGCGCGCCACATAACATATAACCAATGCTTATGTATATAGAATGTGCGCGGGTTTTAAATGTGGTTTGAATGATTAAAGTTTTATCCCATGGTTGTATGCCAACATTACATATGACCATAATCAAATGCGCGGGGAGTTGGAACGGTTCAACCGTTTAGCCCTTTTGCCAAATGCGCGCGGTCATATGACCCATGTGCCCAGGTGTTAGGCGGTTAGGGACTGGCGCGCCCATAATCGTTCTACAGTTTGCACCATTGGCGCGGTTGCGCCTGGTGCTGGGTTTTCACGCTATTTATTGCGTGTGTGCCAGGTTCATTTGAAAGGGGTGCAATTTGTAGATGCAGAGACAACAAGCTTGAAGGGGGGACTTCCAGGAGGCCTAACTTCTTCGTTTTTCGACCGATTGAGGTGCCTAAAGAGCCCAGGCAGGGGTTTTTGGACGCTCTGAAGCCATTGGAGCAGTCAGTTGGTCAGTTTGAGCATTGTAAGACATGTTTTTTATCACTTTGAGCAATTAATAATAATGATCCATTGGAAGCTGGACCAGGAGATGTAGCCCAAGAGAGGGGTGAACTCCTTTATCAATTGTTGTGTTTTATGTGCTTATGTTCATTGATTATGCTACTGTCTATGTGTATTTTGCATAAGTAATCCCTTAATCTATGTGTTGCAAACTGATCCATTTGCTTTAAACACATAACATTTACATTGCAATAATTTCAAGTATTTCAAGTCTTCTTCATTTTTAGATCAAGTTGGTATCAGAGCACTGGTTTTTGAAGACTTGATTGTTTGCAAATTTTTTTTCTGATGCTCACAAGGTTGAAACTCACAAGAGGAGAAGGTCAACTTGTGGAGCCAATTTCTCATCCGACAAGGAGGAAGCATATACCATCACCACAAGTTTCAGGGAGACATTCGCCAAGCATGGCTAATGCAGAAAGTCATGAACGTGTTCCTACTGAAGATGAAGATCTCAGAAAGGCTTTCATGGAGATGAGAGAGATGATGAAGATATTGATGGAAAGGAACATATTGTCGCAGGTTGAAGGCTCCAACCCTTCAATGCATAAGGGAGGCAGTGGTGACAAAACTCCAGACGGAAATGGAGGGAATGGTGCTTCTCCACCACCCTCTCCTCCATCATCATCTTCTTCTTCTTCTTCTACCAGTTCAAGACATCTTCTGAATTCTCCAAAGGGGCATGGTAAAACTACTTCGCAAATTCCTTCATTAAAGCTTGATATAAAATTTGAATTGCCAATATACAATGGAGAAGTTAATGCTGAGAAGTTAGATAATTGGATACGTCAAATTGAAGTAT
>ML797597.1:0-45778 GCA_009831015.1 Picea engelmannii | reverse complement strand
TCTAACCATGTTGAAGAATTGGATTATCATGTGCATAATAATCTCTTGTATCATCTTGGCAAGTTGTGTATTCCACAGGGGGAAAGAATCAACATTATAAGAGAAGTACATTCTTCTCTTATTGCTGGTCATTTTGGTGTAGGCAAGACAGTGGCTAATTTGCAAAGATATTGCTACTAGCCTAAAATGAATGAAAGTGTTTCGCGATATGTTCAAGGATGTTCGTTGTGTGCTACAAGTAAACCTAGCAATCGAAAGTTGGGTTTGTATACTCCACTTCCAGTACCTTCTCGACCTTGGGAAAGTATTTCCATGGATTTTGTTGGTGGTTTACCTATGTCGAGACAAGGTCATGATTATCTTTATGTTGTGGTTGATCGATTTAGCAAAATGTGTATTTTGATGCCTTGTACTAAGCAGGTAACAGCAAAACAAACGGCACAGTTGTTCTTTCAAAATGTTTGGGTGCATTTTGGATTGCCTAAGTCCATTATTTCTGATCGGGATTCTCGATTTGTTGGAATTTTTTGGTCGATTTTATGGGCACTCATGGACACCAAACTTAAAAGGAGCACAGTTTTTCATCCGCAGACAGATGGTCAGACAGAGGTGGTAAATTGTACAGTGATGCATCTTCTTCGTGCTTATTGCAGCAAGCATCCTAAACTTTGGGATGAACATTTACATTACATTCAGCATGCGTACAATCGAGCTAAGCACTCTTCGATGCAAACATCGCCATTTGAAGCATGTTTTGGCTATTTGCCCAAGTCGCCTTTAGATTTTATCTTTGGGAAAGTTATTGTTGTCGATGGTCAATATGACATTGATAGGGCAGAGAAGTTCATTGAACAAATTCAGTCGATACATCAGGTGGTGCAAGAGCAGTTGGAAAAGAGTCAGGCCAAGTACAAGACGAGACATGACAAGCATCGTGTTGATCAYAGTTTCCAAGTTGGAGATGAAGTTTGGCTTTACATCAGCAAGGAGAGGCTTAAAGRAGAAGGTAAAAAGTTGAAAYCGATTCGATATGGTCCTTTCAAGATTATCGACAAGATTGGTAACAATGCCTTTCGTTTAGATTTACCTCCTTATATGCAGATGTATGCAGTTGTTAATGTTGAGAATTTGAAGTTGTATGAGCCTCCATTGATTGATGATCAAGGAGAGTATGTTCATATTCCTTCCATAGATGATTTTTCCCCAGAGTATCTTACAGAACTGCATGAAGACACCATCCTTGACAGGAGAATGTGAACTTCAAAACGAGGAAATATGGAGTATCTACGAGTTGGTCTTAAAGGGACGAATCCAAGCAAAGCCAAGTGGATTGAGGTTGGAAGGGTGAGGGAACTTTACCCTCATATTCACATAGACTGAAAATAGTTTTTGGAGGTCCAAAAGCTTCCCAATGGGGAGGTGTGATCAGGGGATCAAATTTTGCTCAAAACTTCAAAGTGCTCGGAATCGCTTCAAACCGGACAAGAGCGTAGACCTCATCGTTGCGAACCCAACGCAACTCGTTTTGTCTCAAAGGGACGTCAGGAGCGAGAGATATTGCAATATGTTCATAAAGACAAGCATGCAAAAAAATGACGTTGACTGTACAGTCCGTACAGTTTGACGTGGCAGGGTCGTACGACCGTACGATGATGTGTCAGGTGGTGACGTGGTAGATGTTGATTGGAAGGTGTGGTTGAATGATTGTTTGACATGTGTCCTTTGGTGGCTAATGGTATGTTGACACGTGGCCCAATCCATGGGTGCCACGTGTCACTTGTTATATGGATAAAACTTTGTCGTTGGCCGGAGTCGACCCCGTGACCTCCGGGTAAGGGAATGACTTGGCAAGTCGCTGCCAACCATCCTGCCACCGTGCGTTTCTTGTTATGTAAGTGGCAAGTTTTATATTTAACATTGTATATGGTTCAAGTTTGGGTCGCGATCGGGCCGGGGCTTAGCCCCAGCCCTTGGTCGTGCACCACATAACATATAACCAACGCTTATGTATATAGAATGCGCGCGGGTTTTAAATGTGGTTTGAACGGTTAAAGTTTTATCCCATGGTTGTATGCCAACATTACATATGACCATAATCAAATGCGCGGGGAGTTGGAACGGTTCAACCGTTTAGCCCTTTTTCCAAATGCGCACGGTCATATGACCCATGTGCCCAGGTGCTAGGCGGTTAGGGGCTGGCGCGCCCATAACCATCCTACAGTTTGCATCGTTGGCGTGGTTGCGCCCGGTGCTGGGTTTTCACGCTATTTATTGCGTGTGTGCCAGGTTCATTTGAAAGGGGTGCAATTTGTAGATGCAGAGACAGCAAGCTTGAAGGAGGGACTTCCAGGAGGCCTAACTTCTTCGTTTTTCGACCGATTGAGGTGCCGAAAGAGCCCAGATAAGGGTTTTTGGATGCTCTGAAGCCATTGGAGTAGTCGATTGGTCAGTTTGAGCATTGTAAGACATGTTTTTTTAGCACTTTGAGAAATTAATAATAATGATCCATTGGAAGTTGGACCAGGAGATGTAGCCCAAGAGAGGGGTGAACTCATTTATCAATTGTTTTGTTTTATGTGCTTATGTTCATTGATTATGCTACTGTCTATGTGTATTTTTCATAAGTAATCCATTAATCTATGTGTTGCAAACTGATCCATTTGCTTTAAACACATAACATTTACATTGCAATAATTTCAAGTATTTCAAGTCTTCTTCATTTTTAGATCAAGGATCAATGTTTTGATATTTATCCTTGTAATCATTATGGAGAGCATAATCATATTCATACAGATGTTCCAACTGCAAGAATCTTGCAAGAGAAAAGAATCACTATGGGTGGATCACTTCTTGGCAATGGTTATCAATAATGAAGAAGATGTATCAGTCATACTAAAGAATTCATTCTCGAGTATTGACACATATTGCATTAGAAATATTTTTATCTTCTCACCTTATACCTGATATGGGGGGTAATATCAATGATTGACAGTTAGTGTAGTGTCCCCAAGGCCGAGCCCCGATGTAAACCATGCTCTGAAAGAGATTGTAAATATGTGTTATAGGCTGGTGAGCCAAGTTTTGTATAAGCCGGTAGGCTTATGTATTTGATTAGGCCAGAGAGCATAAGTGTTGAAGGCCAGGAGCCTGTGAGATACTTGTATGTATGCAGGTCAATTAATAAAATATAAATACCGCCGGTGCAGACCGACCACGATGAAAGAGTGATGGGTGACTGAGCATCCACAGAGTGGGCAAGGGATTAAGGGCTGGAAGGTGGGAAAAAGGGGTTGGGTGTTGAACCTAGGGGCTAAGCCTAGGGGGCTTAGGCCTGGAATAATATTTTAATATTATTTCCAAAAAGAGCCATGTATATATTATTTTACCCTAAGTCCTTTTGGAAGGACACGTGATTTCCCAAGTGGTGGTAGGAAGGCGTACGGATGGAACACATGCAGTTCCTAGGGTGACAAGTGTCAACCCTGGGTCATGCAAATATAAGCACCGAGATGAACCGTGGGTGGGGGATCTTCCTCCATTCGAACCCGAACCTCTGTGCATGGGAACCGGTACGCCATCTGCCAGAATACCCTGGTTTATCTCTCGAAGCCGTAAAGCCTGTGTTTTGTCCTGAGGAACCGTGTACACTCCTGTCCAGAGCTGTGAGTCTGTGTCTGTCTCTGAACCCTGTGTTGAACTCGAGAGGAAGAATCTTTGTTGTTGGGGAAAAGCTTAGCTAGCCTGTGCGTGGAGCTTGTTCCGAAATCAAGCCTGTGAGTGGAATCTCTGTACACCTTGTGAAATCCCGAAAACCGAAACTGTGAGTCTATTTCGTGATTGCTGAGCCTGTTTGGGAAGCCCGTGTTTGTTTCCCAGTTGGATGTTGTGGCCACGCAGTGCTGGATTGCGCGTGGCTTACTGGTCAGTGTGAACCCGTGCTTAGCTTGTGTGTAACCTCTCTCCAGGTGAGGGAGGTGATTGTGGTTTGAAGAGGCAGGTTGTCAGGCCTGCGAGCAACTCTTTCCAGGTGAAAGAGTTTGTTGGGAAGTGTTTTTTTCCAGAGAGTGTCCAGCACCAGCTACGGGCTCTGAGACTTCCTGATCCGGCCTGTTGCCGAGACCCAGAAATGGAGGTTAGCACCGATGGACTGTGCGTGTGAAGGTGTATACTCCCGGGCGGAACAGGCATGTGGGGAATGAGGGTCTAGTAGTAGTGGGCGTAAGATGGCATCTTTGGGAAGAATCCTTCTAGATATTTATGTGATGTCTTCCCTGTAATCTCAGCCTAGCCTAGGATTCCTTGCCTTGGGGTGGAGCTCGGTCCCAACTCGGGGGTGACCCACTGTTGAGCTGATGAACAGTGTGGTCTAAGGCTGGGAGGTTCGTGGAAGGCCTGCACTCGGTTGGTGTTTTCTACAGCTGTTAAAAGATAAGTATTTGAATTATGCTTTGATCATGTGATGCGTGACTGGCTGCTTATGTATCATGTTTTCGCTGTGTAAATGAAGTATTGTTAAATGCTATGGAATGTGTGATTATAGCAGTAACGAGATATGTTTCACTCTGTATTTTAAATGTGTTTAATTGTGCTTAAATGCATGTGGTTATATTGGCCTGTGTTATTATTAAAAGAGTGTACAGAATATTACAAGAGTGCGTTAAACCTCTTGGTTCTTTAAAAAGGTACACTACAAATTGGTATCAGAGCAATTGGTACACTACAGTTAGGCTTCAAGTTTCGAAGTCCTATCAATCGAGAAAGAACAAGTGAGCCATATTTAGATGCATATTCCATCGACATGATTTGGTTTGTGGTTTTCCTTAAACCACCATTTAGTAGAAGACTTCCAACTTCTTCCAAAAAATAGTTTGTGGTCATATAAAACCTCCATTTAGTAGAAGACTTGTAGTTTCTTCTAGACAACAAATTTTGGTCATCTTAAACCTCCATTTAGTACAATACTTACACATTCTTCTAGACAACATGTTGTGGTCATCTTAAACCTCCATTTATTACTAGACTTGCACCTTCTTCTATACAACATGCTGTGGTCATCTCAAACCCCCATCTAGTAGAAGACTTACAACTTCTGCCAGAAAACAATTTGTGGTCATATTAAACCTATATTTATTTTAAGACATCAAATTCTGCTAGCATTTTAGTTTGCATTCATTCCAAAAGCACCATATTTGATCCACATTTCTATATGCAAAATTAAAATGCAACAACAAAATAGACTGACATGTAAGAAGAAAATTGTTGCACAATACAAAATGCACAGAGAATGACAGAGAAAAACATTGGAAGTAAGAATTAAATGACCATTGGTTTATTTAGAAGAGAGGATCGGCCTATTAATACTATGTAGAGTGACTTTTTCTTCTACGTTGCAGTTACAAAATAAGTTGTTGCTTTATTTTTGAAATGCCCTCTTAACCATAATTGAGAGGGTTGTTTACCCAACAAGTCACTGACATGCTAAACTTTATTTTAGAAACCCCCTGCTTAAATAGATTGGTGAGGGTTGTTTACATTTAGACTGACTGACCCAAACTAACATACTAACATTTATTCAGCAACGCCTTGCTCAACCAAAACTGGTAAGAGAAGAAGAATAAAATAGAAATAATTTCCTACATGCTAAACTATCTTGTGCTGAGTGGAAAAGGAAAGGTGGTTCCCTTCCTAGTGGCCCAATTCCTCCTTGTTTATATCCGGAAGTGTCCCCACTTTCGCCAAAAAATAAAGAAATTTGCACTGCATTCTTGCCAATATCTTCTCGAACTGTGTCGGGACCATATATGAGTGAGCATAGTTGATGAGGTTTGCATTGAAATCGCTGGTTGTCCCGCAAGAGCCACACATGAGATTCCTCAACGTTTTCCTTAAATATAAGTTCCCCAGAAAAAAAACGGGTGTGTCTAATACACCCTAGGTGATTAATTGTTTCAACTAAGAAGGGATGCCTCGACAGTTGATTTTTCCCAGCTATACTGCATTTGGAAAAATTATGTTTTCTGGAAGCTTTCTCAATAATCTATTTGAACAAAGAGGAAATACCAGGAAGAGTGTTATAATATGGTAGCACTTGTGTTGGAGTATATAACATGTTGGATGATACTATTGGAACAAAAACGTGCTTTGAAAAAATAAATGTTGGAGATGCACAAGGCAATGATGAAGGTGAAATAGGGCCTGAATGTAGAAGTCATCCAGGTTGGCACGCTATTAGAGTAGCCTCTTAGGGAGCGAGGTGGTAGGAAGGGGCATTGGGAAAATAGGATTTCAGTAGGAGATGAATGGTGTGCTCAATAGAGAAATATGGAGGCAATCCTCTAGGTTGGGGGAAGACCTTAGCAACTTCTGGGAGTGGGGGAGCCATGTCCTGATGTGATGGGTTGGCCAGATGGTCTGGTTAATGAGGTGAACCAAGCATAAGGAAACATATTTTTTCAGAGTGACTTGCTTAACGACTGCTTGTCCAGTTAGAGGTTGTGTGGAATGAGGAGCAGAGGGAGCAAGTACATAGGTGTGTCCCTCATGTTGAAGGTGGTATTTATAAAATTTAGCATGATAAGAAACGTTTTGGGTCTTTTGGTAGGGGAGTCCAAGTAATTGTTGGGTATGTGTTATATTCTTTTCATGAACAAAAATAGTGTCTACGTTGGGTCGGGCGCGCAGGGGAGTAAAGCGCCCCAAAAAAAAAAAATTGGCAGTTTTTTGAGTCTATTTTTGGGCGTTTTTCGGCACATGGTTTTTGCGGATGGTTTTCTATTTTCGGTTAAGGAATTAGGGTTGTTTACTAATCTGGGTTATTGGATTAGGTTTTTCGATGCTACAGGATCCTATATGTATATTGTATTGTAAACAATGTATGATGAGATGAATATAGAAGATGTTGGTTTTCCCGGTTTTGCTTTCCAGGGGGGAAATCTCTCTGTAATGTGTGTATTTTCCATTGTATATTTTCTTTTCTTTTGTTGAAAATATGTTTGCAATAAATAATTTTACAAGGTTAAAATATACATTTGGTATCAAAGCAATTATTTCCTTTAGGGGGACGCCTTTGTGGTCATGGGTTTGGCTTGGGAGCCTTGTTATAGTGGGAGATCTACGGTAATGATTTTTCAAGTGAAAAGAAATGGCAAGCAATTCGAAAATAAAGATTGATAAATTTAATGGGAAAATTTTTGAGTTGTGGAAGCTCAAGATGGAAGATTTGTTGGTAGAAAGAGATCAGTGGATCATGGTGGATATAGGTACTGCACCTACAGGAATGTCAGTAGATGACTGGAAAAATTTGGATCAAAAGGAGAAGAGGAAAATCCAATTGTGTCTCTTAGATTCAGTATTATTGAATGTGTCAGGAGAAGCTACAACCAAGGAGTTATGGAATAAGTTGGGGAACTTGTATTAGTCTAAGTCCCTGGTAAATAAATTGTTCCTGCGAAAGAAGTTGTATAACTTGAGGATGAGAGATGGAGACTCCATGACAGAGCATCTAAATGCCTTCAATGTTGTGGTAAGTCATTTATTATCTGTTGAGATTAAAATTTCATATGAAGATAAGTGTATCAATTTACTGTGCTCTTTATTAGACACATGGGATAGTCTGGTTGTTGCCATAGGTAGTAATACAACCACCTTGAGTTTTGATGATGTGGTCTCATCATTGTTGTTGGAGGAGATGAGACAGAAGAACATGGAAGGAAAGAGAAGAGATGAATTATTTGTAAGAGGACGCTCCCGCGAAATAAATAGATCTAAGTACTCAAGTGGGAGATATAAATCTAAGGTTAGTTCTAAATATCCCAGAAAGTTTGTAAAGGTATGTTGGAGATGTGGAAAAGAAGGGCACTTCAAGAAGCAATTTAGATCCAAAAACATTGAGGGAGTGAAGGGATATGAAGGTTCTCCCTCTACATAAGAAAAGACCTCCAAAGAAGAAGGATGGGATATGTACTTGGATTCTTCAATCACACATGCAGATCATGAGGCATGGTTGGTTGAATCAGGTGCATCCTTTCATATGACTCCCCAAAGGGAGTGGTTCTTTGAATATGAAAGGTATGATGGAGTTAATGTTTTCCTAGGTGATGACTTGATAGCCAAAATTATAGGATGAGGAAGAGTCAAGTTGAGGCTCATAGGTGGAAGGATTAGAACACTTCCTAGTGTTCTTCACATCCTAGGATCGGAAAGAAAATTGTTTTTTGTAAGCAAAATGGACGGTGCAAGGGTAAAAACATTATTTGAAAAAGAAACCTGCGGGATGGTTCGAGGAGCAATGGTGTTGTTGAAGGGAGTTCGTATTGGAACTCTGTATAAGCTGGAAGGAAGCACTATTAGTGATGGTGTAATGTTCTTGATATTGGAGTTGAAGAAGAAAAAACTCCTACAGACTATGGAGAAAAGGTTATGGTGTGGCATCAAAGACTAAGGAATATCAGAGAGAAGGGTCATTGACTACTACACAGTAAAGGTATGGTTGAAGGTATGTCTAAATTCTCTCTGGATTTTGATTTATGTGAACATTGTGTATATGGGGAGAAGAATCGGGTAAGATTCCCTTCTACTGCAACGAGGGTAGAAGGAATTTTACAGCTAGTGCACAGTGATGTGTTTGGACCTGTGTCGATTCCATCATTGGGAAAATATGTGTACTATGCCTCATTTATATACGATTTCTCAAGGAATGCTTAGATATATTTCCTCAGGAAGAAATCTGAAGTCTTTGACATGTTTAAAGAGTTTAAGGATCTTGTTGAGAATCAAACAAAGAAAAGAATTAAGGTGTTAAGGATGGATAATGGTGGAGAGTTCTGCGGGAATGAATTTGAAGAATTATATAAGAAATGTGGTATAGAAAGGTAGAAGACTACTCCTTATACACCTCAACAAAATGAAGTTGCAGAAAGGATGAATAGGAAGTTGATGGAAAAATCAAGGTGCATGCTTAGTGGTGTCAGGTTAGGGAAATAATTCTCGACAGAGGCAGTGAGTACTGCATGTTACCTAGTCAATCGATCACCCTCATCAACACTGGATGATAAGACTCCACATGAGGTATGGAATGGTAAGAAACCATCTCTCACACATCTTAAGGTATTTGGTTGTGAGGCCTATGTTCATGTTCCAAAGGAAAACAAGAGTAAGATAGATAAGAAGGCTGCAAAGTGTATCTTTATTGGGTATAAATATGGTCTCAAAGGTTATAAGATTTGGAACCCAGAAACTAATAAGGTTGTGTATATCTTATCATTCAAAGACAAATCATATTGATGTTCAATATCACTTTGTGAGAGATATGGTTGAAGAAAAGAAGGTGTTGTTGATGAAGGTGGATACCTTGAAGAATGTTGCAGATTCATTAACAAAATCTATGAGGACTGAGAAGTTATCTTGGTGTAGAGGATCTATGGGAATTGTTGCCCTGGATTGTTGACTATGTAACCTTGTAACCCCCTGTATGCAAAGAAAAAAACAAGTGGGAGAATGTTGGGTATGTGTTATATTTTTTTCACGACTAGAACTAGTGTCTATGTTGTGTCGTGCATGTAGGCGGTAATAGGGGGCAGAGCTATACCTTTCCCGGGGGTCACAAGCGGAATATCCCTCCTATCCTAAGGGTTGTAGGGGGCGGGGAAGTGCCCCTGAAAAAAAAATTGGTAGTTTTTTGCATCTGTTTTTGGGCGGTTTTTCTGCACATGGTTTTCGCCAATGGTTTTCTATTTCCAGTTAAGGAATTAGGGTTGTTGACTAATCCGATTTATTGGATTAGGGTTTTGTATGCTATGGGATCATATATGTATATTGTATTTTAAACAATGTATGATGAGATGAATATAGAAAATGATGGTTTTCTCGGTTTGGGTTTCCAGGGGAAAAATCTATGCGTAATGTGTGTTATTTTCCATTGCATCTTTTATGTTCTTTTATAGAAAAATTGTTTGCAATAAATAATTGTACAAGGTTATAATATACAGTAACAGGTCAACACAATCTAAAGGTGAAACATCACACACCATAGTATCCCGAAAAGGGACAATAGCGAAAGTCACCACGCAACACTGGAAGATAGTGAGGCGTGGACCTTCCTTTTGTACCCATCTGAGATGATATGGTTTAGGGTGAAAAGTAGTTGGGAGTTGTATATGTTGGACCAAGTCTTTGGAGATGATATTCTTTTGGATTTTGTTGTCCAGGATGAGAGTATCCAATTCATGCGTAATTTAACAATTGTGGGTAAAAAGGGGCACAAAAGAGGTTTTGTGTTCATTGGTGGTCATCAAAATTAGAGATGGGTCAACTTCTGTAGGATTTTCAAGAGAAAAAACTGCAGGAGGGTCAGGGGAATCAGACTGAGCGACCTAAACAAAATGTTTTTGTTGGGGCGAAGGTTTTGATGTTCTTGACAGTCGGCATAAGCATGTAAGTTGGTCTTGTGGAAGGTACACCAGGTTGCATTACGGGGAGAGGTGGTTGAGGCATACAAACCAGGGGAGGGAATAGTAGGTGAATTATCAACATTATAGGGACCATATTGGGCTTGGGGAGAGCAGGTTGGAGGTGTCACTTTAGATTCCATGGCCAAGGCCCAAAGAAATTCCTTGTCCAAGGAAGAGCTTTCAAACAAATCTACTTCAAAACATATATGAATTAATAAACCAAATTTGAATTTAATAATTAATACCTCTTCCAGATCGGTGACGAGTAGTTAGATGCATAGTTTGTAGAATATTTCGATGTATCCCTGGACAAACTTATTGGCAAGTTGTCGGAGGTGCAACCATCTGGTGAGGAGGTTTTGGCGATAGCCCGATGGGTAGAAGCGCTCTCTGAGAGCATGGAAGAATCCATGTCGTAATGTGTGGTTTCTGTGTATCGACTGGGTCATCTCTATCCATGACCCAAGAATAGTTTCGCAGTTGAGTGTCCCACCATGTTTGTGGAATTCCCTCGATTTGCAGATCGGTGATCTAAAGCTTCATGTCTTATGTCATTTTAGGACATGTAAAAAAGTATGTGGAAATACTGTGAAGCCAAGAGTCGACATTATCACCATTCATTTGGCCCAAAAACTTTGGTAATTGGAACCATGTATTAGCTGCATTGGTGTTGGAGCTCTACGTTGTTGCAAATGGAGTAGCTCCTATAGAGCCATCCTTAATTCCTAAATTGGATTTGTGGAAGTGGATGCAGAATCTTCTATAGACGACTCTCTTTGCATGACATAATTTTCATTCATCACAGATGTTGATATGTCACTGGATGTTGCACTGAGAATCACTAAACTCCTGAGCGCACTGAGAAGGAACTCGGTACCCTGAAGAGGGTGTGTGGAGAATGATGAAATATTAACATGCTAGAAGTCTGAAGGAGGGCGCACTGGAAGTCATGAGAAGGACATCTAGCTCTGAGAGAAAAGAAATTTGTTCGATGGCCTCTCTTTTGAATTTCATGGTCAAGCAGAAGATGGCTTGGATCTAGGATCCGATAATAATTTATTTTCAATTCTATATGAAAAATTAAAATGCAGCAACATAATAGACTGGAATGTAAGAATAAAAATGTTGCACAATACAAAATACGCAGGGAATGATAGAGAAAAACATTGGAAGTGAGAAGTAAATGGCCATCAGTTTATTCATAAGAGATGAGCGCCTTCTTAATATTATGCAGGGTGAATTTTTCCTTTTCAACAATTGCAGTTACAAAAGAAGTTGTTTCTTTATTTATGAAAATCCCTCTTAACCAGACTTGAGAAGGTTGTTTCTCGAGCAACTGATTGACATGACTGACATGATAAAATTTATTTTAGAAACTCCCTGCTTAACTAGATTAGCGAGGGCTATTTACATTTCGATTGACTGACACAAACTAGCATACTAACATTTATTCAACAATGCCTTGCTCATCCAAAAATGGCAAGAAAAGAATACAATAGAAATATCTGCCTACATGATAAACTCTCTTGTGATGAGTGGCGAAGAAAGCGGGGCATCCTTCCTAGTGGCCCAAGATTCAAAGAGAATATTTAGTCATTGGTAGTTGTATTCTTCCATATCTCATCGATTTTCTTGGACTCACATTAACCCCTTAGGATTAAGGGGGGAATGTTGGAAACCTACTACTCTAGGTTTATGGTATTATTCAATTGAGAAGGAATATGAAAATTCAAGTGAATGGGAACCATCATCAGGAGTTCTAGATACCTCTTGGAAGTTGAATCCAAAAGTTGAGATCATGTATTTATATGTGTATCATATTAATAAAATGTATTCCACATTGATGTCCATTCGTGTGCATTCTAACACCCAATGAAAAAGGAATGGATTATTTTTTCTACTACACTAGCATAAAACCATCAACAATTTAAAGAAACCATAACACCACCAAAAGGGAAACCTTAGGTATGATATATGCTTCAAAAAGTTTTGGCATTATCTACTAGAAAACACTTTTAAATTTTAATTGATAATGAAGAATTAAAATACACTGTAAATAAACCAATTTTAGTGGAAAGAATAAGTAGATGGTTGATTCTATTTCATGGATAAAAAAATTGAGATTTTTGTTAAACCTGGAAAAACCCATGTCAGATCGAATCACTTTTCAAGGATAGAAAATGGAGAGAAATACCAAGAAGGAGAAGGTGATTTTCGTAATGCTAGCCTATTTCTAGTACACAAGGTACTAGGTCATTTGGAAGATGCAATTTGTTTTTTGCAACATGGAAAAGCACCACAAAGATTAATTGTGACACAAAGAAGAATTTTAGTTCAAAAAGCATTGAGGTTCAAGTTTTGTTAGAGAAGTTGTACACAATAGGCATGGATGGTATAATGAGAAAATGTGCTCAACCAATAAAAGTAGAACAATTGATAATTGAAGCACATTGTGGCACAATAAGAGGACACTTTTCAACAAATAGAGAAACCCATAAAATCCTATGTGCAGGACTTTGGTGGCCTACGTTATTTAAGCATCGTTTCAAAAAGTAAGAGGATGTGAAAAATGTCAAAAGGTAGTGTTGATTGTTCCAAATGGTTTGTCAAGAAGGTAAGGGATAATTCCCGATGTCAGGTCCCAATTAGACCTACTCTCATTTGGTATATTGTTTCTGACGAGTATGTGGACCTGGTTGCCACTCTAAAAAAAATTCTAATATGAATCTGAGAAACAAATGTTCTCAGGTGAATTAAAATATGAAATCAAATCTAATTAATGTTGCCTAAAACTATTTTAAATGCATTGTATACTAATATAACCTAACCTAATCAAGATAAAACTAATGAGAATGAGCATAGTGAAAAATATTATTACATGCAAAAGAAAAGTTCACATATGCAAGTGATGTATTAACATAACAGTGAAATAGGCATAACAACAATTTATTGCTTATCATATCAATGACAATGTTGATGTAGTCATAAAGAAATTATTGGAAGTATAAATGTCAAGATTAGAGTAAAGATGAAATTCATATGACTATTCTCAATACATTCATACAATGGACATATGCACAAAGAAAAATCTCATATACACATATATGAGTCATAAATCTCCATGGATGTCTCTTGCTCTATTCATTTATGTAGTAAGAATATTGTTCTGACATACAACAAACCAAAATCCCTTTCTCGGTCGTAGTTCCCTCTTTTATAAAACAAGAGGGGTTGTTTACATTATGTAACTATCATGTTGTCAAAGGACAGTTCAGACTTATGTTTTCATATTCTACATTCGAATTGATACAAGAGAGAATGGAAAAAATAAGAAGGATTGGTTACAAAAATTGAGATAATCATGAGAGCCATTGTGATTCCATTTTATATATGTATTATTTACATAGTGTATAGTCTTCCATAAAATTTTCCATCTTACTCAACTGAATTTTCTCTAGGCCCGGTTCGCCATCGCATATCTTGGTTGTGACTTCTAACTTCAAGTCCTGCTCGGTCTTCTTGATGAAATTTTTGGCCAATGTGATTCATAAAATAGTCATTTAAGATCACTTTATTAAATTTTGTAAGCTACTCAATATCCTTCTGAATGGATTCCCTCTTTTCCTCTACTTATTCTATTCTCAGTTCACCTAGGGCTGCATAAACAATGTTGAGCATGATTTCCATGATGAATTCCTTTAGGATCTCATTGGAAGCATTCCATAACCTCTTGTATATTTTTTTCATTGTCTTTTGAATACTTCAGATGTCTCCTAGCAGGGGCTTCCATGTATCAAACAAAACTTGATCTTTTATCTTTTGTATAGTGGTGTAAAGTGGAAGGGTATTTGGTGGGTTCTTGTACATGCTTTGTGAATCCACAATTCTATCAAAGAAATCTTGAGCCTTTTGATATTTGTCTCTTGTCTCCTTTATCTGGTCTTCAATCCTTATCTTATCATCTAGTTCCTTTGGATTGAAATATCCCAAATCTGGAGGGTCTCGATATCTACTGCTGAACTAGCATTTTGGCTCTCAGATCCGATACTTTGGGGATTTCTAGATGCATTTTAGTTAATTGTTTAACATACTTGTTGATTTTCTCATGTTTGTGTCATACAAATAAGGTTTGATAAATATATATGATGCATATGAAATAAGGAACCAACACAATCTCAATAACATGTATTATATGGAAAAAGCAGGAAATACAATTGATATGTTGAAATCAAAGACTAATCATCAGCTAGATCTCATCGATCATCACTGGAATAAAATGCAACTAATATAAAATACCTATTATTAGAATATGTGGATAGATCTGCGGATGCACGGATAGATCGACAACATGCAACTCCAGAAACTCACAACAACTGCTGCAAATACGGATATACTCGCCCTGGTGGCTATACTCAATTGATCAACCTAGAAATTGTCCCAAATTGTGCACCCTAGCCTATAGGCTCCTCCTGATATCTGTTGGACTGAATATTGGCTCACTGAAGCTCTGGATGAACCCAAATGATATCCCCTAGGGGGTTGCGCATCTCCTGCGCTATGGAAATGCACCCTGATGATTCCACTAGAAGAATCCTATGATAACTGTCTCAAAATGTGCTCCCTAACCTCCTATGTATTGGGTTGGAAGAGTTTCCCCGGATATGATTCAAAAAACTATCTAGAAACCCAAAGGTCCTTTCTTAAGAGTTGCACACTTTCTGGTTGTCTGATGCGCCTTGGTAGATTCCACGGTCATAATATGATGACTGGTGGATAAAAATAATCTCTCTGGCCTCCTCTCAACTGGGTCAGAAGGAATCGACGATATAAGCCCTAGTCTCATGCAGCTACACAAAACCCTCCCTAACCCTTGCGCCCTCACTGGCTGCACTGCGCAATATCTGCAATGGATCTGAATACTCCTGAACTGGCATGGTGAAATACTGGATTGTATCTATGATAGGCTAGGATGTTTCTTCCAACACCGAAACCAATCTGGGTGGTGGTTTCCTCCATAAATCCACAAAACATCAAAGAGGTCGACTTCCTCCTCTGGAACCTGCTCTCAAATGCAAATCATAACATAATGAGGAATTAGATCAAATTCCTCCTTTTATATCTACCCTGACCTAATTATCCTTTGATATCACTTAATGTAGGCACTTTTCCTCCTAAGTCAAGTGATTAATTAATTAACCCCCCCCCCCCTCAACACCTTTTTCTTCTATTTCCTTATTGACTTTGGCTTAAGTGACTTTTCCTATGCTTTTTGGCTTAATTCATATTTTAGCCATTTATTCACCCTTGTTTCTCCCATTGTTCCCTGTTTGTTCCTGAATATAGTCTATAGGAATAGATAGACTACTAATTCACTCCTTGTTGGCCTACTCTTGGGAACAGGACATCACAATCTTCACTTCCCGAGATTTCTTATTCTCAAGCAACATCCATCCTGGGTGCTGCAATATATGCTCTCCCTCCCATGTGGAATCCTCCACTGGAAGTACCCTCCATCTTATCAATCACTCCCTGATGACCCTACTCTTCAATATTACCTCTCTCTTCTCTATCACCTCCTTCGGTAATAGCTCCAATTGACCCTCCTCATCCAAGGGTGGTGTTGGTTATTACTTCTTCCTTGTCTACCGTCTAAGTTATTTACCTAGGGTTCATGACTTTTCGGGTTTCCAACAAAGCCTCTAAAACTATCGGCCCTCCTGGTGAACTAGAAGGCAACACAACACACAGAATGCGCCACGCAGTCTCACCCGAGATAGATTTAATGGGTGGTTGTAAGACTCATGTGTTTACAACCTAGGATTGAGCGTGAGATAAGGGATCCATATTTCGAACTATTTATTATAACTCATAATTACAACCTACTATTATTCCCGACTATACGATAACTTCCATGGATATTACCTCAATATCACAACAGTATTTAAACATGTAGTATAATAACTCATTCATTCATTAAACACAACAAATAACTCATGAACAAGGGATAAAGACATGTATGCATTTGTCACATTACACAAATATTACCGTGGTTCACCCCCTCCTGGGCTACGTCCACAAAGATTTTGCTCTTGGCTCTTTTATTATGGTAGTTATGCATCTCCAACTCCGTGCACTTACAATTCTCCTCAGATGGGTAAGATCTATGTGAGGTGAACTAGATCGCACTAGGCTCCACATCCTACGATCTAATCCTCGGATCTTCCTTCTCTCCTTTGTTCTAGCTCAACAACTTACAAAATAGTTCACAATCAATATTGCATATCGCATTGACTCGTACATCTCCGGTATGAGCAATACAAAGACAAACTAATCAAGAACCAACAACCTTACACAACAAAAACTGGAACTCACTATTATACCGACATATCTATATTTATATCTATCAAGCTCTTCAACCGTTTACAATGTATTACAAAAACCCTAACCCCACCGATGTTAGGTCTTCCTCCCATGCACGTGTGTTGTTCTTCCTTCCAGTTGTCTCTTTCCTTGTGCATGCTTTCTTGCATGCGTACGTGCCGTGTTTCCCTCCAGCTGTTACTTTCGTTTCTGCACGCTTTCTTTCCCCATGATCATCCTTATTTCCACTTCAGCTTGTTTCCAACAAGACCTCAACACTGAGCTTCCCGGGCCACCTAATCCTTCTGAGCTTCCTTGATCTCCTTGGTGATTGTCTGGAACTTTTCGTTGAGCTCTGCTACTTTTGTTAGTGCCTACGCGGTCTTTTCCTTGATGGTGTCCACTACCTGGGTTGCTACTTCGTCGGTGATCAATCTTGCACATTCTACCTGGGTCTTTGCTATCTGTGTTTTGTCTCCCTCTACCTGTGCGAGTACTTCTGCTACATGTTCCTGCAATGGCTCTATTTGAGCCTGGCGCTCCTGCTTTTGCATCTGCGTAGTGATGAGTTATGCCGACATATTATTAATCTCCTATGTCCCTTTGACTCATTCTGGGATTGGTATGGTCTTCTTCTTCTGCTTGAGCTCTTGGATCGTTGCATTAATCCTTTCCTCTTCCTGGTCCCACCGTTGGACCTGTGGATACTCCTCCAACTTTGTCCAAAGTTGTGCTGCTTTATCGAACAAGTCAGTTGTTGTGCTAACCTGCTTCTCTATCTCCTGCAGCTACAATGTTGCTTCCTGTTTCCTTTGCTCCTTGACTGCTAGTGGAGTGGTTGGTGTGAGCTGTTGTCGGAGATTCTTGATCTCCTTCTTATATTTCTCAATTGCTTTTGCAATCTGATCAATCTTTTCCGTGGTTGCAACGTCCTCATTCTGCATGGCGTGTGGAATCTTCTCATAAGTTTCTGCCACTTTCTGCTCCAATCCTTTTAGGTGCTCCCTTTCCTCCTCGGTCTTAGATTTGGCCTTCTCGTAGCCTACTTTCAATTCGTCTTGTTCCTTTGTTGCCTGCTTCAATTTGATTAAGTGTCTACGTGCATGAGACTGTACCTCATGGTTGACGCTCACCTGCAACCTGTGTAATTCCCCTAATGGTATCCTTGTCAACACAAGTTGGATCTAGTTCAAGTATTTCAAGGGTGTCTGCCCTACAATTTCATTCATGCACAACATGCTGGGGTTGATATGGAATGTTGTGTGTGGCTACAGTATCCCCTTGTCTATCCGTCAATATTCCTCTTGCACTCTTCCTTCTGTCTGCAGTGTTGATGGATCTATTCCCCTGTTGTGGATTTCTATCTGTGCTTCCTTGAATTTCTTGAGGAACTCTCCCATTTCTGCCAACTCTTTTTGCAGTTTATCCCTGTGATGTGTTGCATGATCGAAGTCTTATGCTAGACAATCCTGGACCGTTTTTGGCGATCATTTACCCATCGTCCTTCGTGATCGTATAGTCTGGTGATGTTCGTTGCGCCTTTTGTTTCTTGCGTGCACCTCCTGTCTGTGCTACCAGTCTCTCTGTTCCCCCTGATTCCTGCGTGTTGGGATTTGGGGCGGTCTCCTGCGCTCCCTCAGCCTGTATCTGTTGTTCGTTGGTGGGATGTGTAGTTTCTTTCCACCCCTTCTGGGTTCCTATCTTCTTTGACCCTTCATCTGCCTGAGTTGGCTTGACTTGGCTTGTTCTTGGTTTCTTCAACACTTGGATTTCCGGAGGCTGCGTTTCCGCCTGCTCTGCCTCTCCTTCTATTGTTCTTTCTGGTACTTCCCAGGAAATGGATGGGATCCTCCATTCATCGGGCCATTAGCTGATGACCATGTCGATGTCACCCTCTGTGATGCAGCAATGCATCTGTAGCCATTGTTTATCTGGGTCCTGCCTTGGTTGTATCCACATTGTTTGTCGTGTGGCTCGGAAATTGGCGATGTCCGCATACCGCGCGACAACCTCTGGTGTTATTCTCCATGATCGGCTGATAGTTTCCTTTATGTCGCATAGGTATGCTTCAAATATGATCCCATTCTCCCTCTTATGCTTGGCATGCATCCCAGATCTCAACAACAGGTACCTCACTCCCGTTGGTTGTGGTCTGGTACAAAAAATTACATACCTTGGTTCTCGCTATCCCATGAAGGCTATTAGGGTAATCAACCATGAGTAATGTATCTTTGTGCCTAGGTCCTACGCATCCTTGCAGTCCTCTTGGAATAAATTCAATAGATATGGTGCCCAACTCATTGAGGTGCCTTCTGTGCACTAAGCTGCAACTATAATGACTCCAGCTGGTACTTCCTCTTTGCAGCATTTTCTTAGAAAATTGTAGGCTAAGATATTTGTTCCCAATTGTGTGGCTGCGTTGTTGACTCATTTGATCATGATGCCTCTCGTTCCCCTGGCGGTGCCATACTTCTTCTTCATTTCGGCTGCTTGCACTTTCTCCTTGGATTTTTCGTCCAGAATCAACTCGGGATCCATACCTCGGGTTGGTAACCCTGTGAGTTGTGCGATAAGATCAACAATTATGGGGTTGGGTTTGTCCAACCATATCTCCCCTCCATGTGTGACTGCTAACAGTTGCTTGACGCAGGCTGTTGCGTACTGGCCTCTGCCAAAATGTGGTAGGGTCAGTAGACCTAAGATTCATGTTTTGTCTAGTCCAGTTGCCCACTGGTATGGTTGGTTAATCACTTCTCCCAACCGAGTTGTGCCTATGGTCTCTATAAAGACCCTGCGCGCAAGTTCCGAAACTTGGTTTCGTCTGATACGTCATGGTATGAATATTTGAGCTTCCCGATGTAGCCCAGTAGGTCCAGTCCTACCTGTACTCCATCTGGTATGCGTGGTAGAACAATTTATGTTGTGGGTTTCTTGCGAGGTGAGCTCAGTATCTATACTTTGTCTCCCTGCTGCGGTGGCTGGTTTGAAGGTCCAACAGCTTCTGGTTTCTCCCCTATCAACCATTCTGGCCAAGCCGAGGCATCTTCAACGATCTCCCCTGCTGGTTTTCTTGAGATGGTCGTTTGAGACCCATCTAGCTAGACTGATGCTTCCGGATTTTGTGTCGTTTCATTAACTTCCAGGGTTGCTTCGGTGATTTCTTATTGTACTTCCTTTTGGGTTTCCACTTCCTCATTCTGAGGCTCCTATGCCACTAATGGCGTATCCACTTTCATGGCCTCTGCTTGTGGTTGTTGAATTTCTTCCACAATCGGTGTAGAATTCACCGGTACCGTCTCTGGGGATGGGATTTCGTTGATATCGACGATCTCCAACTGTTGTTGTTCATTTTCTTCCAATGGTCGTCATGACCTAGTTTGAAACCAGTCGGTCTGGCAGTCTGTCTTGCTTCTAATAGCGTCGGTGGTGCCATAGTGGTGATTGTCGAATGTTTGTTGAGTTTGAAGAATTTCTATGAGCTATGTAGTCTCTCTCTATGTGTGGTGGATTCTAGTACTCTCTCTTTGTTCTCCTTTCGTGAATAGACTAGTTGCTCCCGTGCTCGCGTGTTGTATGGGCTTGTCATGAATCTTGTCCAGTATGCTTCCTCCATTATGTGTTTAATGCACCATAACTGTGGGTTCAATGTATCTACGACGGTTTCATACTTTCCATCACGCTTGCTTTGCCGGCTCCAATTGGCGTGATTAATGTGATGTCCCATCGGTCCTTGTCATTTTTTAATTCCGCCTAATGTTGTCCTATCGTACTGCTTTTTTCCAATTTTCCTTTTCCCGCTTGTTTTTTCCTTTGCATATAACCATTGCTCTTGCTTGTTTTATTTATTTATTTTTACTACGTGGTGGGTGGTCGACTGTCCTTATACATCTTTAGTCGGATCCCATTGATTATTCCTCTGAGTTATGCGCCTTTTAAATCTCTTAGTTGTACATCTCCTCCGTCTGTGACAGATTTTACTTCGTATGGTCCTAACCAATGCATTCTAAGCTTTCCCAGGTGCTGAAGCGATTTGTTGTCATACATCAGTACTAGATGTCCTTCTTTGAACGTTTTCCTCTTGATGTGTCGATCATGCCAAGCTTTGTCTCTTCCTTTCTTGACTTGTTGATGGAATCCTTCCAAGATTCGGTCTTCCTCTATGGTCAATAGATGATTTAGTCTCTCCTGTATTGCACCTCGTTCTTTCATTTGTGTGATAGTTGTTACGCGCAAGATGGGTACTAAAAATTCTAATGGAACTACTGCTTCTTGGCCATAAACTAGTTTGAATGGTGTGTTCCCTATCAAATTTTTGCATGTAGTTCTGTATTCCCATAATACTGTTGATATTTTGAGGTCCTAGTCGTCTCTGTTGACGTTACAAATATTTTTCAGTGCATTCTCTAGGATTTTATTCAAGGCTTCCACTGTGCCATTCGCCTGTGGGTGATACGGTGTGCTCTTCTAGTGATGGAATTCAAACTCTTCAGTCATTGCGTGGATGGAGTTGTTTATGAAGTGCATGCCTTGGTCACTCATCAAGACTCTTGGGCATCCAAATCTTGTGATTACTTCTTCAAACAAAAAGTGTGTTGTTGTCTCCGCGCTGCAATCTTTTACTGGTGCGGCTTCCGCCCATATTATTAGATATTTTGTCATTGTAATAATGTATCTTGCCCCTGTCCTTTTGGCTGATGGGTTAATTGGGCACACAAAGTCTATTGCCCATTTTTCGAATGCTTGTAATGTTACTTGTGGTCGTAGTGGCATCTCGTCTCTTCTATTGGGTTTGCCTACCCTTTGACAGACATCGCATCTTTGACAATAGTCCTTCAAGTCTTTGTGAATCGTTGGCCACCATAGTCCTGCGCGTAATACCTTATGTGCAATATATTTCCCTGCATAATTCCCTCCTACGATTCCTTTGTGGGCTTCAGCTAAAATTCCTGGTCTTTCGTTCTCTAATATGTATCTTCGCAAAATGTTATCTGCACCCATTTTATATAAGTGTCCTGCAATCAATTGATAGTCAGCCACACAAACTTCCAGGTTCTTCTTTTGCGCGGTGGTATATTCTTGCGTGTTGTACCTGTAGTCAAGTACTGAATGATATTTGCGAAGTATTCATCAACAATCTGTATTGAGAATAACTGTGCATCCAGAAAGTTGTCTTCTACGTTCCAGGTTCTTCTCCATTTGTGACCCTTGACAGGTGGTCATATCCTACATTCAATTTTCCTGGTTTAGCTATTACTTCAAAGTGGAATTCTTGAAATAACAGTAACCATCGAGAGATTCTCCCCTGCAACACTGGCTTGTTGACTAGGTATTTTAGGGTTGAGTGGTTTCTGAACATCTTAAAGTGTTTTCTTAATAAGTAATGCATGAACTTTTGCAGTGCATAGACCATGGCTAGGCCTTCTCTTTCTGTCATGTTATAATTATGTTCTGAGTCTGATAAATTTCTGCTTGCAAACACTATCGGGTGATCCAAGTCTCCCGCTCCTGGCTGCGCTAAGATAGCTCCAAGTGTTATCATTGATGCATCTACATGCACATGGAATGTCTTTTCCTAGTCTGGAAATACTAATATTGGCATGATAACCATCTTTTCCTTCAAAATATCCAGACCGTGTTGACACTCGTTGTTCCACTGAAACTTTGTATCCTTTCGTAACAACTTTTCCATGGGTGTTGTAATTTGTGCATATCCTTTGATGAATTTCCTATAGTATTATGTGTGTCCTAACGTCGTTCTTAGCTGACGAATTGTTCTTGGTGCTGGCAAGTTCACAATGACTGTGATCTTTGGTGGATCGACCAATAAACCTTGTTTGCATACTATATGGCCCAATAGTATCCCAAACGGTGTTCCAAATATGCATTTCTTGATGTTCAGTGATATCTGGCACTGTTTGCATCTTTCTAACATCAGTCGTAAAACTTCCACATGGTTTTTCAATAGGATATATATGGTCCAATCATCCAGGTATACTTCAAGAAACTGATGGATGAATTCCTTAAATGTTGCGATGACCACTCTGGAAAATATTCTTGGTGCGTTCTTCAGTCCAAACGACATGAGGTGTACTGATAAGATCCCCATTCTTTCGCGAACGTGGTCTTATGTCTATCTTTCTGTGCTATCTTAATCTGATGGTAGCCTGAGAATCCATCAGTGAATGAGTAAGCTTCATGTCCTCTCACATTCTCTAGCACTTCTTTCATGAACGGTGTAGGGAACGGGTCATGTAGGCATGCATCGTTCAAATTCCTCAAGTCGACGCATATCATGATTCCTCTTCCTTGTTTCTTCTCCCGCACTACCATCAGACTTATCCATTCTTACTCCTCAACTGGTTCGATGATGCCATCTTCGATCATCTTGTCGATCTCCTCTTTAACTTTCTGTTTATATATGGGGTTTAGTCTATAGGGTTGTTGTCTGATAGGTATCGTGTCAGGTCTGAGTGGTATCTTCATTTCTCCTAGTTCTCCAACTATGCCCTTCATCTCTGTAAATGTTGTGGGAAAGAGGTCATTGTATTCGCGTAGCAACTCTGCAATAATTTCTACTGTTTGTTCATCCCAGTAATCCCCAATGCTGGCCATTTTGGGTTGCTCCACTGTCCCGATGTTAACTTTATTTACCTTGATTGGCATAGAAATGGCTTATGATTCTATGGGTGGTCCTTCCACATCTCTTTCTCCTTCTGCTTATTCGATCTGAATATCGCACAGATCATCTTCATCTGGTGCTTCTTCCTGTACATGGTAACATGACAATAGTTCCTTGACCGTCTTCTTATTCCGTTGTTGCTCTTCTGTGATAAATTCTATTTCTGGTTCTTTGATGTATATCACTCCTCTGATTCGTTTGAGGGTTGCGTCTATGTTGGGGTTCTCATGTTCGAATGAGAAAGTGACTGTGAAGTTATGTTGTAATGTCCTCCATGTCGTAGTCCCTTTGCACAATTCCTGGTCCGTGTACCAATTCGTTGGTATGCCTTCGAGAGTATGTATGAAGTGATGAGGCCATTCCTCCGATGGTGTCATCATCCACAACATTTTACATGCCTTCAAGTGTTCCATTGGTGTCGCACGTCCTTCATATTTCTGTTGTTTGTTGTTTTTCTATTCTGCGTCGAACCTTATGCGCAATAACCGCTTACATTGATACCAGTCTATGATTGTCTCCTTGTGTGCACCCTACCATCTTGTGGGTGTGGCCTTTAGTGCTAAGTCCAGTGCTAGCAGACTCTGATTCTCTAAGACTTCGTCTTCGTATTGTGTTAGGAATGTTTCCATATCATTTAGTCCATGGAAACTGAGTGGTTCTCTGATTTCTGTGCCTACCCACCTTGAACACCTTCTCGTGGACATTTCGTGTAGCCTCTGCTACCAATTTTCCCACCCGGTGTCTAAGTCTGTTACACATGAAGTAATGCTCTGCCAATTGAGTACCCTATCTGCAGTTGGGTTTACGTAATTCTCATCGTGCGTAGTTGTCCTGTACAACTGGCTGATTTCCTCTAAGTCCAGGCAAGTGGGTTCTACGAACCTCTCCCCTTCTGATGGGTCTAATGGCGCTATGAACCTGTATTATATGGATTCAAATGTCATTTTCCTTGTTTTCCAATTGATTATGGCCTAGTTGTCAAACGCCCAATCTATACCAAGCAATGTCGGGTAAGGTGTTGTGTTGTCTACTATTTCAATGACTTCAAAGTCGGATTTCGTGCGCACTCCATCAAGATCTACTGTCACTCATTTCAGTCTACCTATTGGTAGAACTCTATGTTGGTTTGCTAGTTTCAATTGGACATTCGAGTATCCCAGTTTTGGCTCTCCCATGCATTGCCCTATCTTCTTTGGTAATACATTCACTTCAGATCCTAGATCTATTATAATGTGTCCCATGTTGAAATCCCCAATGTTAACATTCAATCTAAATTCCCTAATTGTTCTTCTTCTTGTGTGTAGGTGGTTAACAGTTTTTGGTTCTGGTTTTTCGTTCGTCTCACTGCTACATTTCTCTAGTATGTTTTGCAGTATTTTCATCGATGAAGGATCACGTAATACTTTCACTCATGATTGTAAAAAGACTTTTATTGTACTTACTTGTCCCATGGGTTGGATTCTATTGGTATGATACAGTGATAGCGAAATCTAATATTCTGGGGCTTCCTTTCTTTGTTGTGTACTTGAAGTCGAAATTGTGTCCTCCTTCTAAAATTCTTGTCTAGCTTCTTTAAATATCTCCTTTTCCTTTTGCGCATTGAATTGCTTCCTTAGTTCAGTGTTCTTCTTTACCCATTGGTTCTGCGTTGGTTCCTATCGAACTACGTCATTTCCTATTTCCGTTCCTCCATGAGTGACTATGTTGATTTTTCATCCATCATCCCTTGCTTCGGCTGAAACCCACTGGACATTCTGATTGTTATGGTTCCTCTTTTCTTGAATCTTTAATAGTAGTGTCGGGCATTCCTTTGTATCATGGTCTGATGCGCGACAATACATAGAAGTTGTTGGTGGAAGTGGACATTCTCGTGCATAATGTCTTAGTTGTTGACAATTGTGACATGTGACTGGCCCTTGAACTCGTCTGAAACCTCCTCCAGCCCATCCTCCTCCTCGGTAGCCTGCTCAATCACGTCTTGGCACGTTATACTGTGGTGCCTGATTGTACTACGCGGTATTGTACTAGGGTTGTGATGGGTTGTACTACAGCTGCACGTTATTGTATGGTTGTTGTGCAGTGTTATACTGCTACTGCACAGTATTGTATGGAGCCAGGGTTTGATTGAACTGTGGCACTACTTTCCCAGTCATCATTTCAGCCTGTACCCTGTATGCATATGATGTTCTTTCCCGCATCAGCTCCATAGTTCTACAATCTTTATCGTCGTGGCCCACTGATTTGCAAAAGGTGCAGTATGAAATTTTTGGGACTGTCTGGTATTTCTACATCATCGTGTAGTGGTAAGGGTCATGACCCGATTTCTTGCATATTTTGCACCATAGCCCTCCTGTTGGTAATGGGTTTGGCATAATTTCTTCCATATATTGCGCGAATGTTGGGAACTCATTCTTATGGTGTCCTTTTGTCCTGCATGTGGTGCACCAAACAACTTCTCGTTTGTCTTTGTTATTATTCTGGTTCAGCTGAAACATTATATTCTTTAAATCCTGCTTCAGTTCCTTGATAGCTGGGTCCGTCTGCTAGTACTGATTCTCTTCCAGTTGCAGTGCTGCTTGCAGAGCCTCTGCTTGTGTCTGAAACTTCTATTGTCATAAAGGATATTTTAAATGTGGTAGTAGTGAGTTGACAAACAAGTGTCGATGCAACATATCGGTCATAAGGTATTTGAGCTTTCCCTTCAATCGCTTGAATCTTTGATCAATATCCCATACAGATTCTCTTGGTTTCTGTTTGATTTCGATCATCTCGTTCATGTACTGATCCTCCGAGCTCAGCTTATGGAACTCATTAATTAGTAACTTCTTAATGTCGGCTAGTGTCCTTGTCATTCCCGGGGCACTATTTGTGTCTAGACTCATGTACCAGTCTAATGCACGGTCTCTTAGTATAATTGCTAGTTGTGCGAGTTTGGTATCTTCATCAGTGATCTGTTTTGCTTCCCAGATCTTTGCACAAATGAACAAATGCTTCTCAGGGTCTTCTGTTGCTTCTCCCCGAAATTCTAATAATCGGATAGTGGGATCGTGTCCAGCCATTCTGAATACTAAACTACTACCTCCTCCGCACAGTGTAGATACTTGACTAGTGCTGCCTGAACTGGCTCCTCCAGTTGTTGCTCCTTGTGTAGATTTGCTTCCTACTGTCAGACTTCCTTTGAAATTCGGTTGTCTAAATGGTGGTGTTCTCTTTGGTGTATTAGTCTCACATGGGTTTATGGGTTCCACACTGAAATTAATATGGATAGGATGGTTGCCTTCTTCTCCCGTTCTTGGACCTCTTGTTTTCCTCTCATATGTTGTGCGCAAGATTTCCTCAATCTGCTCCATGGCTTGGAGATCCTCTACCTCTTCCTCATCACTCACCAAGCCTTCCCTCGCAGCTATGACTCTTTTCTTGGTATTCTTCTTATATTGGTAGGGTACTCCACTACACGTCTTTCCTGATGACGCCAAGATCCACTTGATCTGGTCGTCATCCATCATGATCGGGTCCAAGGGTTCCTCCTCCTTCTCACCTTTATCTCTACTTCCTTCCATTTATCCCCTCTCTGTCAGTGATTTCCCCCTTCCCCCCATGCACGCGGGGAAGTTTAGCTGTCTGATTCCATTGTCATTACACCGTTGTTATATAATAGTATCTTAATAGAAGTATACAGTGATCGAATGTACCTTCCTCGAGGTCCACGTAGAAATTCTTGCTCTGCTGTGCTGCATGACTTTGTTGTGTCAACTACAAACTCTTTTATGAACCCCACAACAATATTGTCAAGCCAAAAGTCTATTGCACGGGTGAATTTGTTGTTCACCTGCTGTAACTGCTCAATCTGTACTGGAGTCCAATCTAGTTGTCGAATCTGACTCGTCGCATGGTTATCCTTCAACCTTAGTATCCACTCCTGTAGTAGTGTTGGTAGCCACACATGATTTTGATATTCAACATGATCAAAAGAGATTACACTTTTCCGTAGCTGCCATCACCTTGAATTTGTAAACATTTTTGAGTTTCGAAATGATTGTTGGATTAAAGCTTACCTTATTGAATTCTTTATTGCTTGCATTTTAGTCTGTTTTATGTTTAATTCATGACTATAAGCATGAATTAAACATAAAACTTGTCTTGGTTTAATAATTTTTTGTCTTAGAAATATCTTTTAAAAAGCCATCCATATGTAATTGAATTTCAAATATTATGAAATAGTTGTTTAATCCATTTTTTTTGTTTTAATTTGGTCCTTGTGAATTCAATGGTTAGATAGTTCATTCTTGAATTATTTTGATACATGAAGAGCCTTGGTTAATTTTTGATATTTTTCTCATGATTTCAATGGTCGTATCAACATTCATACCAATGAGTACAGACCTACTGTACTTGCATTTTCGCCTTACCTTGGTGGCTCAAAACATTAATGAAGCTATTCATTATCTGCACAGGGTTTTGTACTCTATAGTTTTGGCACTCATCGCAAGAGATGGTAAGGAATACAATGAACCCTCTAGTTTTCATTCTCACTATCCGAGTTATGATAACCCACAGGCTCTGCTATTTTCATGTTTCCACACTCCATTCAAACTCGTTTTTGTTGCTCGCATGATTGGAACCTAAAACTATTCAGAGTGATCTTTGTTTCATTCTGGTTACAATGGTCATGGCGCCCATTATTTTCATAGAGCCGAATGGATGCCAAGCCTTATTATCCCATGATGATGCTATTGATGAACTAAAGGGGCATGGCTGGGATGTATTCCTCAAAAAATTCAAGGATTATAATATTTAGGTAGCAGAATCCTTCGCACGAAACTTTGATGGGTTCAGAGCTAAGATTGGAGACATACAATTAGAATTGACAAAAGATTTCTTCAGCAAAGCAACAGGGCTCCCATTAAAGGGGAAAAAATGGTTTAAAAACACTAGGATAGAAGAAGTCCGGTGGAATTGGTTTATGACCTCTCTAAAAATAAATTGTTGTGTAAAAGGTATTCATATCGCTCTGTTAAAACCTAAATGGTATAGTTTATTGTTAATTCTAAAACAATTTGTTACTTGCGAAGGTTGATACGGACTAGTCTTTCTCTACCATATCTGTTTGCTCATGAATTTTATAGGTTTCAACTTAGATATTCCCTTTTACTTATTGGCGAGTCTCTATAAGATGTCCAAGCATTACACACGACAGGGTACCAATTCGAGCCTATTCCACCATGGATTGGTTAAAATCTTGTTGATGTATCATATGTCGACCATATGTGATAGTTGGGAGATCATTTTGATGAGGAATGGCTTCGCCCAGGCTGATCCTACAACAAACCCTCATTTAATTTCAAACCCCAACTCATATAACCTGGTGGTTGAAGACCATTTCGGTAATTCGATTAATGGACCATATTTTACTAATAAAACCCCTCTAGATAAAGGATCAGCGTGTAGATTTTCACCTACAAGATTTCTAGAGCAAGTGACCAATGAACTAAAGGGAAATGATCCTCTTGTGCTCATGGGTGATGCTAGCCTGAACGTTAATGTTAAGTCTGATGCCAAGAAACTTTGTAAAGGAACAAAATGACAGTGCATAGATTTGGGTTTCAAGAACAAGAAGGTCAGTTGTCTAATATCTATGAAACTAGGGAACCGAAACGATACTCATCTAAGCTCAATCGATCCGATCGAGATCGATGAGGGTTCGGATCCTGAGATAGAGGATTTTCTAGTTCGGGAAGATCCAGAAATTCAGGGTTCCACGAGGGAGGTTATCATTCATACCGAACCATATGATTTCATAACAAATCTACCACCATGCCTTAAGGGTAAAGAAGAATTCTCAGGTATTAAACAAGATCTGAAGCATACAACAGATAAGACTGAAGCCCCCTTGGTCGATTGTGTCCCTCATCGATTTGCCATATCCCTTGTACATTGTGATGGATGTCTCGATTGAGTTGGATGTTACTATACGGATGTTCCTCTCTTACAGGCCCGAATCAAATCTTTAACTGCTCATAATCATCTGTTGAACCAAGAAAACATTGATCTCAAGGCACATGCCAAGAGGGAGACTAAACGTATCAACAGAGTTGGAAACATAGTCATTAAGAATATGACCAGTGTCAAGGTGATTATAAACTCTGAACTGTCTGATCCCTCTTTGGCATATTTTTAATGGTAAAATGTTTCATTGTGATTTCATTTGATTTTGTTATCTAAGTCGAAATATGTAGATTGGAATTCTGATTTCATTTACTAAAATAAAGACTGGCTACAGAATCTTCGATTCTGTAGCCAAGTCTCTTTTAATAAAAAATAGTTATTAAGAAATTGTTTTTCTAATTTATCAAATTGGTTTGCTATTCTCAAGAAATGGGAGATTCTGTTGTTGATTACTTGGAGGAAATATGTTCAATTATACGCCTAAATGTTTAGTAGTTTATCCTTCTTTACGTTTTATAAAAACTTTGATTTAATTTTTGAATAAACCAACTTTGTTATAAGTGGTTTCCAATCCACTAATTTTGTAATATTACTTGATTTTGGGAGATTCAACTCTATCCTGTGAGATATGAGTATTTAGATCCTGGGTTACTTTAAATATTGTTCACTTTTGTTAGTGAGGGTATCCTTTTTGGAACACATTATGGACATGTAATTCCTTAAGACTTTATGGACAAGTTGTTCACATTTCGGCTTTAGACCAGCGTGACATTGCTCCATCTATATTTTGCATCTTATATTATGTAATATATACATGTTACACAACTTTAGCCTCATTAGCATGTAATGTTTCATTTTATTCAGTGCTTTGAATTTTGTCTATAACTTGTTGTTTCATATATTATATATATGGTCATTATTTCACTTTAATATCATCAATTTATGCTTGATGTTAAGTTGACATATCATATGAATGTTTCACATTAAAATTTCTTTTACTGTAGACATTCATCATTACAAGGTCACTGGATTTATACGTTTATTAGCCCGTTTTTATATCCTTGCTCCCAAAAAATACCTTGAGTTTATTTTGGAGATGTTAGCACAAGCTTGTTACAGATTTCTCTCACAGGAAAGATAGTCGGAAGTTTGGATTGCACAGGGATATAGACACAGTATGAGATTAATCTCAGGTTAGTGTTATTTGCATTCAATTTTCGTTATTAGTTTATTAGTGAAATAAGACAGTTTAAATTGGCTTTGACTATTATTTTGTTCTTGTTTCAGATTATGTTTTATTAGTATCTTTTGAGTTTTTAGATTTTAAATTATTAAACAGAAAATATAAAAATATGTGCTTTCTTTATCTTCTTCGTAAACAAGTACAAAAACATTGATTTCGCAAGACATCCACCAAAACTTGCATATTGTAAATATCTTGTTCATAATCACATGTTCATATTTATGTCTCTGTTCAACATTTGTAAATAATTAGAGTCATGTACATAGTATCGTAGTTATAGCTTTAGGGTAGTTTATTTTCTTTCATTATTTTAGGACTTTAGTTGGCTAACGGAGCCATTAAACCCGTTAGGATATATCACACCAAAGGACTTGGGTTAATTAGACAACTCTAGACCGGATCTATCCTTCTAGTTGAGGGTTTGTCAATTACGCCCGTCAAAAAATGGCGCTAGAAGGAGGGTATGAATTCAACTGATGGCACATGGAGGTCACAAGACTCCTCCTCCACACACTCACTCCCCTGTTGTAACGCGTAGTCATTAAGACAACAATGTTACACTTGAAACAAAAACTACCTCAAATGATAACCCTGAGATTCCCGTTGAACCAGTGACACTAGTTCCTCAAGGGGCCGACACCCAAGAAATTGTTTTTCAGTCACTCATAATAATGCATAGTGCCTTAGCCCGTATCAGACAACCTGGTAGGCCACTTAATCAACCCCTAGACTTCTTGGATATCCGTGAACAACTTCAAGGCATTGGTCTACTCCAAAACCCTTTAGGTGATAATACTACCAACCTTATCGAAACACCTACCCTTGGAATCGAAGGATCTGGTATCCCACCTTCCCCACCTAGTTCATCTCCATCCTCCTCAGAGGAAGAATCTTCAGACGAAGGAAGTTATTCATCAGAACCATCTCAGCCTTCTACACCACCAAATCCCATGGAAAATCAAAACAATCCTGCTAGACCTTGGCTTGATCAAGATGTCGTGGTTGTACCTGGACCCCAACACCCATTACCGAACCATCCGAAGAAATGGCTGCCCAAATTTGATCCAGACTCAAAGCAGTCTGCTGAGGATCATATTAAAAAATTTATGTTGGCCATTAGATTCCGGAGTGTTGAACATGAGGATGTAGTATGCAAATTATGCCCTTATACTTTTGAGGGAAATGCCTCCACATGGTATTTCGCTCAACATCCCCAAACCATTGTCTCTGTGGAAAAGTTTGAAACTTGTTTCTTGGAAAAATTCAGAGATGATAAATCTCCAGAAGTCTTGATTATGGAAGTTTCCAGCTTAAAAAATAATCCTAAGGAAAAAGTGAAAGATTTTAACCAAATATTTCTTACTTTAAAGAATAAAATCCTTGTAGATTCAATGCCCACTGAAAGTTTAATCGTTGCATATTATGCTAAAGCCTTGCAAAATAATATAGCTATATGGATCAAAAGGTCTAAAAAGAACACATTGCTTGAAGCCTTTGAAGAGGCAAGCCAAATTGAAAAGGATATTTTGAGCCTGAAAGATAATCTTAGTAGTGAAGATGAAACAACTTCATCCTCTAAAAATAAAATAGAGATCCTTACTAGGCCTCCTCAAACAAAAAATCAACCGAAAGCTTTAGACTTAGAAAGCTTATAGAAAGCTTTCCAAAAACTGTCCAATCAAGTCATCGACTTGAAGAGATCAGCTGAGGACGAATCAACAAGAAAAGGAAGTTTTAAACCTCCTTTTAGAAAACCTTTTCCTCCCAACCGGCCAAACCCGACCACTTAAGGTATAAATTTCGAAATTTTACAGTACGTTTTGCAAACCAGCTTAGAACATGATAATTTTGCCTCTGCCCCTCACAAAAATTCTGAAGGCGTGGTTGAGGAAGAAGAACTGGAAGAAGAGGAATCATCTCCTACTATGTTCAATCACTTCTAGGATAGTATCTTCCAACCAAATTTTGAAATTGTTCACCCCTATAACACAAGAAGCAAAACTCAAAACAAACCCTCTTCTGAAGTCGGTAAAAATGTGTTTCCAAAATAGTCAAAGCAAGCTGAAATTAAACAGAGCTTAGCAGCTCCAATTTTAGAATACAATTTGATTGAGGATCTAAAAAACCTGATATCTAATATTTATGTTTTTGAGCTACTGAAATTTCCTCCTATTTTGCAGAAAATGCTTCAAAATATCGCTAAAAATAGTAAAAACAACAATCCTAGCAGCAATAAATCAGCAGAAATAGATTCAAATACTGCAAAAAAAAAACCCAACTAAAACGACGTCTGAACTTCCAGATAAAAGGGATTTAGCAGGACAACAGCTAAAAATCAACAGAATTCTGTTGTTAATGCTCGAAAAAATGTCCCGCCTTTTTTATTAACCTTTGAAATTTTTAATAGGAATGTACATAATTGCATGGTCGATTCCGATGCATCGTCAAACGTGATGCTTCTATCTGTTTGTCAAAAAATTAATGCAGAAGTTAAAACTTTTGATCTCAAGATCATCCAGGTAGATCGAACAAAAGTTAAGGTAATTGGTGAGCTTCAGAATGTTTTGGTTAGATTAGCTTCCAATCCTAAGTTTCATCAAATAATTGACATTATCATTATTGATATCCATGAAGTTTACAGTTTGTTTTTAAGCAGGGACTAGTCAGAACAACTGCATGGTTACTTTCCCACATATTGGTCTCATTTGTGGCTACCTGAAAATGGAGAGCCCAACAAAATTAGGATAAACAGAGAACATTATCTTAAGCATACCGTGACGGATCTAAATGATGCAAATGAACCTTTCACTGCATCTGCTAACTCATTTGAAATGCAGGGAATGAATACCTTCTTTGGTAATTTCATGACTGAAATTTCTCCTATTACTGATCCTGGGCAGCAATCGGAATTTATGACCTATACTTGGACACCAGCTTTTCCATGTATGCCAAGTACTGCTGACGAAGCCCAAATATGGTCATTGTACTTTGATGGATCCAAATCCAAAGAAGGAACGGGTGCAGGTTGTGTGCTCATCGATCCTACAGGTAATAAGACTTTTATTGCTTGTCGACTAGAGTTTGAGTGCACTAATAACATCACTGAGTATGAAGCACTTCTACAAGGACTTAGGAAAGATTTGGATATGGACGTATAGAATTTGATGGTATTTGGTGATTTAGAAATCGTGGTTAGGAAGGTAAGAAACAACATACATTGCTTATCACCACATCTGAAAAGCTACCAAACCGAGGTATGGAGTTTGATGCAAAAATTTTCAGCATTTAACATAAATTCCATCCCTAGATTAAGTAATTCGGAAGTTGATTTATTGGCCAATGTTGCTTCTAAACTATTACCCGTTGAAGGTCTTTCCCCTAATGCATTTTTTATTGAATTGTTGTTCAGGTAGTCAATCCCGGATAAAATCACAAACTGGAGAGTATTCGATGATGACCAATTGATCATCAACTTTCTGCACATGGAAGACACCTTCCAAGGTGCAGTGATTGATGAAGGAAATCACGATGAAAACCTCTGAAACTTCACAGTAATATCAAATCCTAGATCTCATGAATCGACATCTGATCTGGTAAAATCTATCCCCAGATCTATTATAAGACTAGAGAAATTTTATGACTTGCATGATAAATTTAGAGGGACAATTAATTGTAAAATGAACAGTTCTTCTTTGATTTATGAGACGATTAATTTAGGAACAAAGGAAAATCCTCAAAATATTAATCTGCGAACTGGATGTTCCAAGCAATGATCTACTTTTATAAAATTGTTTAAATAATTTAAAGACATTTATGCCTGGATGTATGATGACTTGAAAACATTCGACCCCAATATCATACAACATGACATCCCCATGAAACCCCAGACATAGCCTTTTCAACATAAATTGAGGAATATGCACTCAAATTGGAACCCATTGTTAAAAAGGAACGGAATAAATTGCTAATTGCAAAGATAATTTTCCCGGTAAGGCACATGCAATGGGTGTCTAATCTAGTCCCTGTAAGGAAGAAAAGTGGTGAAATTCGACTCTGTGTCGATTTTCGGAACCTGAACCGAGCATATGATAAAGATAACTACCCTATTCCTCTATTGGAACAACTTCTACAGCAAGTGTCTTGTTCCGAAAGACTATCTTTACTAGATGGCTTTTCGGGATACAACCAAGTCCTCATGTCTCCCGCAGATCAGCTCAAAACCACCTTTCGCACACCATGGGGCACTTATGCCTACATGAAAATGCCTTTTGGACTGATAAACGTCGGCGCCACTTTCCATAGAGAAATGGACATTGCTTTTCGTGGCTTCATTAACTAGTCGGTTGTGATATACCTTGATAATGTCACCATATTCTCTAAAAATAAGAAAGATCACTTGTCTCACCTCAGGGCTATCTTGGAACGATGACGCAAGTTCGACATATCTCTCAACCCTAAGAAATTGGTCTTTGCAGTGGAGTAAGGTAAACTGCTTGGGTTTATAGTGTCTAAGGATGGAATGATTGTTGACCCTGAAAGAACCCAAGCTATTGCTAAGCTTCCCCCTCCTTCTTCCAAAAAAACCATGCAATCCTTTTTGGGCAAGATTAATTTCGTCGAAAGATTTGTCCCAAGTTTCTCAGAAATGGTAAGACCATTACATAATTTAATTAAAAATGATGTTTTGTACCGTTGGGGACCACAAGAAATTAGGGGCTTTGATTCAATTAGAAAAACAATAATAGAAGCCCCTACCTTGATGTGTCCCGATTTTTCTCGAGATTTCACTCTTTATACCTTTTCTTCTGACCGATCTTATGTTGTTGTGTTAACGCAGAAGAATGCTGAAAACAGTGAGATACCCATTACCTTCATGAGCTCAACTTTCAAAGGTGCAAATCTTAACTACCCAACAGTAGATCAACATGAATATGTTGTTTTTAAAGCAGTGAAACACTTCCGGTCATACCTGCTGAAATCCAGAACCAAGGTTATCGTTCCTTACCTAGTTGTAAGAAACCTGTTAGTACAACTAGAATTGGGTGAGGAAAGGGAAAATTGGATGACGTCATTACAGGAATATGACCTCGAAATAACCCTTGCACAGATTTTTAGAGGTCAAGGACTATGTAAACTAGTGACTGATTCAGTTGAAGAACATGAAATTCAAATCAACACCTTTACTGTAAATCAACATAACGAAAAACAAATTAGTTGTGCACAAGTTACTATCAATTCTTGGTATGAGAACATTAAATTTTATTTGACACATGGATCTTCTCCCCGTAATCTTGATCCTAAAAACATAAGAGCACTTAGGCTAAAATCTGCATCTTTCTAGTTAATCAATGACGTATTATTTCGAAATAACTTTGATGGTGTTCTTATGCGTTGTTTGGAAAAGGAAGAGTCAGAGAGAGTGCTATATGAACTCCATGTAGATGAAGTCGGTGGTCACTTTGGTGGAGATACCACTGCTCACAAAGTGCTAAGATCTAGGTACTATTGGCCCACTTTGTTTAAAGACGCCCATGTGCTATGTCGTAAATGCATAATCTGCCAAAAGGTTGCAGGACGGGTGAAAAAGGAAACATTCCCTTTGCAGCCTGTTACTGTAGATTCTCCTTTTCAGCAATGGGGCCTTGAAATCATAGGACCAATCAATCCTTATTCTTCGCAGCAACACAAGTATATCCTTACAACAACAGATTATTTTACTAGATGGTCCAAGCCTGTACCTTTGAAAGTGGTGAACACAAATCAGGTAGTACCTTTCCTAAACTCTCATATCATCGCTCGATTCGGCGTTCCTGAATGTTTGGTCTTTGATAACACCTCTTAATTTTAATCCCTTGATATGAACATTTTTTTATTTGGAAAAATGGATTAAACTAAAGTATTCTGCAAGCTACTACCCTCAAGAAAATGGCCTAGTAGAATCAATGAACAAAATTTTAATCAAGATTATTAAAAGGACAGTTTCAAAAAATCACAAAAAATGGCACAATGCACTGTATAATGCACTTTGGGCTGATAGGGTAACCCCAAAAGACTATGTTGGTAATTCCCCTTTCTTTCTCATCTACGGAAGAGAATCAATTCTCCCTCCGCATGTTTTACTTCCCTCACTGCAACTGTCGCAAAAAGTTCTGGAAGAGGAGTGCCCTCCTCTAGAAAATTGAATAAATGCCTTATTGAAACTAGAGGAAGTGAGAACACAAGAAAAGCAGAAACTGGATCAACATCAGCAAATTGTAAAAAGTTGGTTTGATTCAAATTCTTCTTCAGATAGGAATTTCGATGTCGGAGACTTGGTTCTCAAATGGGACAAATCTCACGAGGGAAAGGGGGAACACACCAAGTTCCAGAATCTGTGGTTGGGACCATTTGTAATTTCTGAAAAATTGGGTCCTAGCTCTTTCCGTCTGCATAATTTGGAGGGTCATCCAGACACTTTCCCAGTGAATGGCCAAGCTCTCAAAAGGCATTTCACCTAATGATTTCAGATCCACCTTTTGTACATATTGTTTTTTTAATTTTCTTTTCTGTTTTTTTATTTTGGTTCTTTTCATTTTGCTTGATTTTGATTTATTTTAAAATAAAGATTTCTGAGTCACCGTTTCATTTGTGGAAGGGGAAATCAGAATTTTCATTCATTAGCAACAACTGAAAACTCCTTGAAGCACCAGTGCTGTGAATGTTAAAACGAAGATCAACATAAGTAAATTTTTGTTCAAAACAATGTTCATGGTTTCTCTTTAAAATTATGAGAAGCCACGATTATCATTAATAAAACTTTTAATGTTGTCCCTGTTTTAAGGAAAAAAAACTCGATTATACCTTCCTATCCTCGAGATGGTTTCTTAACATAAATCTAAGTGTTCAGATCATGATAAAGGTCGTCAAACGAGAAAATGAGTTCTAAAAGATCAAGTTTTTGTTTTCAAAATCTGAGATTGTTTTTAGCATCACCCTGCTCTCTTGAATGGCATAAAGTTTTTCAAATTTGCAAACAAATTCTAGAGAATTGAAAGCACTGCAAGGTGTGGGAAGTGTCTGTAAACCCACCGAGACACTGAACAGGTCTGCTGGTAGCGAGTAAATGCATGCATGATGCCAAGGCAAATTCGGTGGGGTATTGAACAGGCCTGCTGGTAGCGAATCAATGTTGGGTTTAAGAAGATTTTTAGGTATGTCTTGTGATTTGATCAAGTATAAATATGTTCTTTATCATGAATGGATGACTCTTGGATAGGACAAAGGTGCTAGAGTGGGTTAAATGACATCCCTGCCAAGGCTATGGACACCTGCTGGCAGCAGTGGCTCTATCAACAGTATTGGAGTTGATTGCCTAAACATCGTTTTGCTCGTAATATAGATTTGATACCAGATTGCATTTTTGACAAAAACACATCTGATGCTAGACTACATTATTTTCCAAGTTTTGATTAGGATGCTTAACCTGCTGTCACCTGTTTCGTAAAAAAAATATTATTTCTTATTCACCCTAACATGAATTTTCTGGTGATGCAGAGATAATTGCTTCACCCAGTACGTCACCATTGTTGGCAACCACACATGATTTTGATATTCAACACGATTGAAAGATATTACACTTTTCCGTAGCTGTCACCACCTCGAATTTGTAAACATTTTTGAGTTTCGAAATGATTGTTGGATTAAAGCTTACCTTATTGAATTCCTCATTGCTTGCATTTTTCATCTGTTTTATCTTTAATTCATGATTGTAAGCATGAATTAAACATAAAACATGGCTTAGTTTAATAACTTTGTGTCTTAGAAATATCTTTTAAATAGACATCCATATGTAATTGAATTTCAAATCTTATGAAATAGTTGCTTAATCCATTTTTTCTTTTGTGGGGTTCCACGGTCTCAACATTCTCTTCTAGCAGCTCATTGCTCTCTTATTTTCTTCGTTCTCTTCTCACCCAGTCTATCTCACCTACTCAGTCCTCTCTCGTTCCTACCAACACGACAACGAAACCATTTGTTGGTTATTACTTTTTCCTTGTCTGCCATCTGAGTTATTTACCCAGGGTTCATGTCTTTTCGAGTTTCCAACAAATCCTCTAAAACTATCGGCCCTCCTGGTGAACCAGAAGGAAACACGACACACAGAATGTGCCTCATAGTCTCACCCGAGATAAATTTAATGGGTGGCTATAAAACTCATGTGCTTAAAGCCTAGGATTGAGCGTGAGATAAGGGATCCATATTTCGAACTGTTTATTATAACTCGTAATTACAACCTACTATTATTCCCGACTATACGGTAACTTCCATGGCTATTCCCTCAATATCACAACAGTATTTAAACATGCAGTATAATAACTTATTCATTCTTTAAACACAACAAATAACTATTGAACAAGGGATAAAGACATGTATGCATTCGTCACATTACACAGATATTCACGTGGTTCACCCCCTCCTAGGCTACGTCCACAAAGATTTGGCTCTTGGCTATTTTATTATGGTATTTCTGCATCTCTAGTGCTGCGTGCTTGCAATTCTCCTCAGATGAGTAAGATCTATGTGAGGCGAACTAGATCGCACCAGGCTCCACAGCCTGTGATCTAATCCTCGGATCTTCCTTCTCTTCTTTGTTCTAGCTCAACAACTTACAAAATAGTTCACAATCAATATTGCATATCGCATCAACTCGTACATCTTCGGTATGAACAATACAAAGACAAACTAATCAAGAACCAACAACCTTACACAAAAAAAACTGAAACTCTCTATTATACCTACGTATCTATATTTATATCTATCAGTCTCTTCAGTCGTTTACAATGTATTACAAAAACCCTAACCCCACCAACGTTAGGTCTTTATCCCATGCGCGTGTGTTGTTCTTCCTTCCAGTTTTCGCTTTCCTTTTGCACGCTTTTTTGCATGCGTGCGCACTGTGTTTCCCTCCAGTTGTTACTTCCATTTCTGCACACTTTCTTTCCCCACGATCATCCTTCTTTCCACTTCGGCCTTTTTCCAACAGGTGGAAACTCCTTTGAAATGCTAACCTAATATCCCACTGCCCTTTTAAGGCAAGAAACGTGGAATACGTTGTGAATATTTCTACCCTCTGGTAGCTCTTTCTCATAACCCACTTCGCCTACCTTCCTACTGACTCTGTACGATCCATAGAATCTAGGCTTCAAATTATTTTCCCCACTTCTTTTCAAGGAAGATTGTCTGTACGATTGTAATCGCAGAAAAACTAAGTCCCCTACCTCGAAACTACGCTCTATCCTCTTCCTGTCTGCATAGACATTTTGTTGGTTATGAGTTGTCTATAAGTTCTCCTTTATAGCCCGTAGAATCCTTTGACTCTCCTCAACCCAGTATTTGGCCCCCGAGACCATGTTATCCCCAAACACAGTCTCCACAAAAGAGGGTGCATCATATCCATACAATTCTATAAACGGATACATCCTGATAAACATGTGGTAAGTTGTGTTGTAACAATATTCACCCATGTGCGTTGCTTCCCCCCACATAATTTCTCAGATACCCCTCAACCCATTTGATGAAAATATTTGTCTGTCCATCTGTTTGTGGGTGGTAGGTTCTACTCGTGGTTAAATTTTTTCCCATCAACCTAAAGAGCTCCTTCCAAAACGTGTTAATGAAGTGCCCCTCTCTGTCACTTACTATATGCTTGGGTAAACCGTGCAACCGAAAAACCTCTCTGAAAAATAGCTCTGCCACCTATATGGCATTGTAGTTCGTGGATATGGAAAATAAGTTTGCAAATTTGGTCAGCCTATTGACCACTACAAATATACAGTCCCTTCCCTGCACTCGAGGAAGACCTGTCATGAAGTCCATAGAAATTCTCTCCCATTTCTGCTCTGAAATGGGTAGAGGTTGAAGTAACCTCACACGGTGTGTCTGCTCGAACTTATTTTGTTGACAAGTCATGCACTCCCGGATGTGTTTCAATACATCATCCTTGAGACCTTCCATGAAAATCTCTCTCTGATCTGCATGTAAGTTTTGAAGTAACCCTGATGTCTGACTATAGGTGAATCGTGACAAACCTTCAAAACCTTCCCTTTTAAGGTAGATTCTAGAACCAAGTATATCCGGTCATTGTAGAAAATGACATCAACTAGCACCCGATATTTATCATCAACTACCTATCCATCCAGTACCTCACAAGCAAATTTGTTTTTGGAGTACTCCACCAACAAATGTGTCTTCTAGTCTGTGCAAATATCCATTATCGAACACCTTGATGGCCTCCTGGACAAGGCATCTACTAGGACGTTCCTTTTTCCTTTGACATACTCAATGTCAAAGTCAAAGGCTTGGATATTTAAAACCCACTTCTTTTGTCTCTCACTAACGTCTTTCTGATCTAGAAAATACTTGAGATTGTTGTGATCAGTCTTCACTACAAACCTGCTACCCACGAGATATTGCTTGAATTTGGTTAAGGCATCCATTATTGATAGCATTTCCTTATCGTAAATTGAATAGAGTATCTCTAAGTCATTGAGATTCCTTCTCTCAAACACAATGGGATGGTCCCCCTGCATCAAAATTGCTCCAATCCCCACCCATGATGTGTCACACTCTAAGAAAAACGGCCACGAGAAATAAGGAAGGGCTAGAACAAGGCATGTGCTGATAACCTCCATTTTCTTAAAAGTTTGTTGTGACTCATCCGTCTAATGAAAATTACCCTTCTTGGTTAGATATGTGAGTGGTGCTCCCAACTTTGAAAATCCTTTGACAAACCGCCTGTAGTAACTACATAACCCAAAGAATCCGTTCAACTCTGTGAGGTTCTTATGTGTTGTCCAAACCAGAATGGCCTTGATCTTCTCTTGATGAACATGTACTCCCTACTCACTAATGATATGCCCAAAGTAAAATAGTTCTCTCATCCCAAAATCACACTTGGAATCCTTGGCATATAATGACTGTTCTTGCATAATTCCGAAGACCTCCTCCAAGTGTGCCAAATGCTCATCCCATGTCCTGTTATAAATCAAAATGTCATCAAATAATACCAAAAGGTACTTCCTCAACTACCCCCTGAAGATGTGATTCATGTAAGACTAAAAAGTGGTCGGTGCATTGGTCAACCCAAACGACAAGACAAAAAACTTGAAATGTCCAAAATGGCATCTGAACGATGTCTTCTCTATGTCCTTCTCTCTAATGTTGATCTGATGATATCTCGACCACAAGTCAATCTTGGTGAAGAAAACTTCCCCATGTATCTCTTCCATCAACTCATCTATGCGCAAAATGGGGTACTTGTTCTTGATTGTTTTCTTATTGAAAGCTCTGTAGTCAATGCACATCCTCAATGTGCCATCTTTCTTCAGTACCAGAACGACTGAAGAAGCAAATGGACTCATGTGGGGCCTGATGTGCCCCATCACAAGCAATTCTTTGATTGATTTCTTGATCTCGTCCTTGAATCTCTTGGGGTGCCTATAGGGCGCGGTGATCATCGGTGTAGCCCCTACCTCCAACTCAATAGTATGCTCAAACTCCTTGTTTGGTGGTCTCCTTGGTAGTATCAACCTAAACACTGGCTCATACTGACTCATAAGCTTCCTGATCTATGGATGGTAATGTTATCTACCCTCTGAATCCTTTCGGATGGTGATCAAACACTCTGATACATATTCTACATCACCATGATGGAATATCTGCTCCATCCTTTTCATGAATATTTCTCTAGGTTCTCCAGTAGACATACCTCTCAGTACCACTCTCGATCCACTAGCATCTCTGAAGCTCATGGTCAACGTCTGATATTTGAACCCAATCTCCCCTAATGAATATATCCACTGTACCCCCAACACTACATCTGTATATGATAGGTCAACTACATAAAAGGTATCTGTCAGGGTGTAGTCTCCTAGCTTGACCTCTAGGTCTGGGACCATGTCCAAGCATGTCATAGTGTATCCATCTTCCACTACCACGTGGAACCACTCAAAATCCTCAATGTGTAACCCCCTCCGGTCTACTAAGGATGCATCTATGAAATTGTGGGTGGCCCCGCCTTTTAGAAAAACAGGATCGCAGAGCAATAAAATAAAACAAATGCAGAAATAAAACACAGACGATACATAATACAATAACGACACAGATATATGTCGTTCACCCAGTGTGGGCTACATCCACCAGATAAATTGCTAGGTCCTTCCTTTATTATCATCCAACAAATGAAGGGATATAACCTACAACACACATGTTGTAACTTCCTCTTCTTTCTCTCATAGTCTCCTCTCTCAGAATACAATATTCACCATGATCCATAGCTGCAATACATTTCCCTCATAAAAGAGGGTTTCCTTCTAGGGAAACAAAACCTAACATAACTTCTACCATCACATCTGCGACCTTATAATGGACGGTCCAAATTTACAATGAAATTACAATATACATTTACAAGGCATTTTTTCCTTTGGGGCCTTCGCCCCCGAACTTCCATCGGGGAACGTTATCCCCCAAACCCCCATCAAGGGATCGCTTTCCCCCAGACCCTGCAAATGGAGTAACTCCTCTCTACACTCCCCTGCGTGGAGGAGTGTACATTCTTTCGAGGTGTAAAGTATTCATGGGGTATAAACACGGCTGAAAACAAATACCTCTAAATCAGGAAGATAATCATCCTCTAGAACCAACACCATCATCAACTAGAGTTGTCATGCTCTACCCCTATATAAGGCCCTTGAGCCCGAGAGTGTTGTACCTGGGTACTCTGGAAATGGTTTTTGTGGTTCTCCCTTTCACATCTCTACAAGGTTTTGTCTCCTACTTTGGTGCCCAAACAATTACAAGAGGCCAGTGTGCTTAGGAATTGTAATGTTTTGATCATTATTAATAATAAATACATCACTGGCTGCTACACGGACAAGGACAAGCGTTATAGGGGGATATGATTCCACAAGAGAGTGGGATTAAGGAATAAGTATTTATTTTTATATTTTATTTACCCATTTTGTTTAATGGAGAATAACAGTTACGTGAGATTCTTGGGAGGAAGGCCAAGTGGTTCCTTAATTCCAAGAATTACATAAACCCGTCCTGGGTTTTTTAGAGGGGTTCTCATTCTTGTTCTTCTGTTGGTTGTTTTTCTTCTATCATTCACTCACTCGCTCATGATTCAAGAAATCATCTTACCATTTCGTTCATCATTTTCATTCACTCTCAGATTCGTTCATTCGCTCACCCACTCATCTTTCCTCATTCGTATCTTGGCTTGGGAAGGGAAAACGAACTGTTGAAGAGCATCCATTGTATGGTTGGTTGTAGAGAATGTTGGTGTATTCCAGCCATGAATCAAGACCTGCATGTCTGGGATGATTTGGTTCGTTTTCAACTTGCTCACAACTACGAATCCTGAGAGTCCCAACATGGAGATTCTTGACGAGAAGCACTGGAGCTCTAGAAGGAGGTGGAAAACCTGAGGGACTACATGATAGAGGAGGGGGTCCATACTCTTGGGTGGTGCAGGTTGGGTGGAAGAGAGTTGGTGTACTTTTGATTACTATGGGTGCTGAGAAGCCTGTGAGAGCTTGAGTGCTAATTGGTTTGGGAAGCCGAGTGACACTCTAGAACCGTCCTTGTGGATTCATTGCCCTGGCTCAGGGGTGACACTACTACTGAGACTTGAAATAACAATGTCTATGGTTGGGTGGAATGTCCTTGGTCTGCAGCTAGTTGGTGTCTTGTTTTAGAAAAATATAAGTGCTCTTTGTTACAATTATTTACTTGTGTATCTTTACTTATGCTGTGTATTTATTTATCTTTGAATTTAATATTTAGAATATACATGCTTGCTGGTTATTGTTGTGCATGACTTAGTTTATGTTGTGGCATAAATTTTGATCAATGCATGTGGATATTTCATGCATCCTTATCATTAAGTTAGATAAAAATTCTAATTAGTCGAGAAGGGGACTTGAAGTTAGCATGCACGACCTATGGGAGGTTGGGTACGTTACATATTGGTATCAGAGCTTCAGTTTGAAACATAGGGACGGTATGGGCCAGATCTGTTGGTCAGAGTCTCGTGGTTGAGATCGATTATGACCTTGAAATCATGAAGCTTCGGAGGAATGGTGTTGTAGAGTCCGCAAAAAATATAGAATGTCAAATCTCATCTATAAGGGCTCATGGGATCGTGACCATCCCTTATGAATTCGGGAACGATCACCACCGTGGGATCAAGGGAAATCTGGATCGTTGGATCAGAGGGTAGGTGAACGAGGGTCGTCAAATAAAGGAGAAACCAGAGGTTGGGAAAGTTTAGTCCCAACCGTCAGATCTAGATTGTTGATCAACAACCATCGATCAAGGAAAAGTGTGAAAGGTAAGACTTTGAAACTTCGTTGCTTCAGCGGTATTGATAGGCAGGCACAACATGAACTGTTGAAGGCCGAAGTTGCGAAGTCCCGAAATCCGTCTGATCTGATGGGAGGCACGAGGGGAATCTCCACCGTCGATCGTGGTCACTCGACGTTGACCACTTCAGGTGTTTTCACTCCAGGATTTTTAAACCTTGTTGAATTGTTACAACCCGGAGCCCCGAAGCACTGAAGTCCTGGAATTTTTTGTCGACTGTTAGATCAAGGGAAGGAATTAGAGAGTGTTGTGGGTTGTTGGAAGGGTAGTGAAGTTAAGAATTCAAAACTTCTCCACTCCAACGAGTGCTAAGTATGTTGCAGAGCAAAGCCTTGAAGCGTCAAAGCCCCAAACTATTGAATTCATTTCATGGAAGTGTAAAGTCGTGAGGTCACACGGATCATCAGATATGGAGAAGTAGATAATCTAGTAGTATTTAAATAAAAGTTTGGTTTATATGGTTAACAAAACACTTCAAGATGTTGAACTAAATTACACATGTTTTATGGTTTTAAGTTGAGATATTTAAAGTTTTATTATGATAATTAAAATTTACATTTATATTGGGTCATATCATTATTATTTTAACTAAAATTTTCATTTATATTAGATCATATTATTATTATTTTAACCAAAATATTATATTAGTTCATATCATTATTATTTTAATCAAAATTTTTATTTATATTGGATCAAATT
>ML797596.1:148232-164703 GCA_009831015.1 Picea engelmannii | reverse complement strand
TATTGGTCATTGATGATGGAGGTTGGCAAGTTATAGCCGAAATGTTTTTTACTAAGCTCTTTTTCCAAAATTCGCCGGGTTCAAGGGTTCATTAAGGAAAAATATGACAAGGAAGCATTCATTCGATGCCAGCTCCCTCGTTGTTAGGTAAGCATGACGATTCCAGTTTTTAAGAAGCCATGTGGTTGGTTAAGTGGAAGTTAGGTAAATGTATTCATTGGTAGACCCAACAATTTTTAAATGACAGAGGACGAGGTTGATTATGGCGAAGAATTTCTAGCTACATAGGTGATTTTCCCAACGAATGATGCATTCATTCACATGAAAAAATTGAAGAGAGAATCAGACCTTGGGGGAGTAGATTCCTTGGATCCCCTACCGATAAAAAATACCAAGGCTATCTCTTCCCCAGGAGGCCCTTTTTGGAATGGGACATCCGGTCGATACTCAAACAAGCCATTTTCCATTTCTCAAAATGAAAAAGAAGGTTAGAGAAGGTGGCAGGTGTGCATGGAAATGTAGGGCCTAGAGAATTCTCAACAAAAAAGTTGGGGGATAACTCATCAGGTGCAAGCGTAGGTGAAGGAGCTCGAGCTCAAATGAACTCTACAAAGTCTGGAAGAGTGTAGAGTTCTGGTAAATTTTGGAAAGCCTAGAAAGAGCAGAGGCGAATGGTGGTCGGGGATGAATTAGATATTGGTGAAATTATGATTTTGTTAGGAAAAATAGACGTTGGTCATTTATGTGGGAAGTTAGTCTCCCCTAAAGCCTTAAGGAAGTGGTTAATATAAAACTGACATCCTCTTCTCGGGTACTACCCTGTTTTCCATACTTTAGCTAGGGGATGGATTTCTTTCGGTTTCAATTTGCATGAATATATGATGATGATATTCAACAACTCATGGGAATGGGGATCATCCGGTTTATTTCTTAAGGAATAGTCCATAGCTCCTGAACTTGCTTGGGATGTGCTTTCGCTAGCCAAAATATGGGATATTCTTCCAAATTTGTCGCTACTATTCTGGCGAGAAGAAAATTTTAAAACTATAGGCAATAGCATTGGAAGCTTCTTAGGTTTGGATCCAGAATGGGAGTCGAAGGTAGATCGAAGATAGGATTGGTTAAAAATAAAAGTTGACTTATGAGACATCCTACATGATGAGATAGAGTTGGTTTGGGGAAATTTCTCCGTGATCCAAAAGATATATTATTGGGGAGTCCCTTTTAGATGTTATTGTTGTCATGCTGTCGGACATCTCCAGGCACAGTGTAAAATATCAATGACTCACGTCCCACCTTTCACAAAAAAATGGAAAAGAAAGTAGGATTAGGATGTTACAGGGTCAACCTCGGAGAAGGAAGAGGTCGATGATTTTGCGGGAGGAAAGAAATATCCTAGTCTCTCTTCTTCGAGATATTCTCCCAACTCCCCGCAGTTTGGGAATTTGGGTAAGGATTCATCCCCAGTCTTTCAAATTCAATTTCTTTCCAGTAATGTCTCTCACTCCTCTCATAAAGGTGAAAGAGATGGGATTCCTTCCTCCCCTGTTTCGACTCCTTCTCCTTGTTCTCCCCCCTCTTGTCATAATATATGATCCTAGACTACTGAAGGCTCTTCTGATACAATTGGGTTACAAAATGCAGGCCGGGGAAGCTTTATCCGACGAAATAAAAAGGTGGCAGAGCTTCATTTGGGCATCAAGGTATCTTATCAAATAAAAAATCCTTTTGTGGATGGTCATGGATAATAAAATTTTAACTTTGGATACTGGATGGAAAAGAGGGTGGTGTGGCCCTAGCAAGTGCTCACTTTCAAATTAAATGAAAAATATGTGCAACACCTTTTTAATGACTGTCCATATATGCAACAAGTGTGGTCAGGGATAAAAAAAGAATTAAAAATTCAAGGGATGTGACTGGGTGAATATTTTATATGCTGGATAAAAAAGTGGAAGGATAATGTCGAATTTTCTGGGTTCATCTCAATTCCATTTTTCTTTGTATACTTTCTGTTGTGGGATATAATTAATGAAATTGTTCAAAATTGTTTTATTCCTAGTGAAGTGGTAGCAGGTTTGAATGTAAAATTGGCAAGGGAATATAAGGTTGAACCAAAACAAAAAAAAGGTAAGAAAACCTGCAATGCCTCAGATTGCTGAAGGAACCCCCTGTTTCTTGATGGGATGAGCTAGGGTCATACTCCCTTGTGCGGTGTAGGTTCAATCTTGTTCATATCAAGGACTCATTCCTTTACAATAAGATATGTGCCAGGGTGAGGTTTAAACAATAAGTTTGAGATTGTTTCTCTTTGGGCCTTGCTTTTTCATGCAAATATGCTTAAGTTGTGGAAGATTAAGGTCTTTGGGGACTCTCAATTGGTGGTTGACTGGATAAGTGGCAAGGCAGAGTTCTAGATCATATGAATTCAACCCATCATGAGGCATGTTAAATCATTCATCGACAATCTGGAATGGTTCCAATGCAAGCATATTCTACGTGAATTGAACCAAGAGGCAGATCACTTGTCGAAGGATGATTTATAATTAGACGTTGACACATATTCTCTACAAGAGTTTTATGAGAATCAACTCATGGAGGAAATGAACTTTCGACTTTAAGTAGATCTCTCTTTTTATTCTGTTCCGCACCATTTTTTTTAATTAGTATGAAAGAGGAGGTTTTATGAGATGAATGTAAATGAAAAATGAGGGATATATGATATTGAGTAGTTTGATGTAATGAAAATGATACAGATAGTCCTACGATATGACAATATGTATATTTATTTTGATGAAATATAATTTTTTTTCATTCTCTTTATATATATATATATATAAAAGGTGGTTGCACTGTGGAAAATTAACATAATCAAAGTATTTACAAAATTTGGCTCATTGTTAAGAGAGTCCTCGACTGCTATCCTATTGACAGACATATTAAATTCCTGATTATACATTCGTTCAGTCAGGTTGCAAAATACTTAATATACTGTCCAAGAAAAAAAAACACATTTGAAATACATGTTTCAAAGGGATGATTCGTTGTCTGGTGCCTCCCAAGCTCCGTCTTAGCCCGAGTCATTGTCTTCTACTTCCATAGGTTCCACATCTAGTACTTGTTTTTATTCACTAGAATTTGTAGTGTGAGATATTCCTGTAGTCTGGTTTTTTGAATTAGAATGAGACTGTTGTGCCATCACAATTTCCCTTAACTAATGGAATTCCTATTCCATATTATCCATGCATCGAAGGACTGCTGCAACCATCTATTCAAGTGCACTCGTCCTCTGTTGTTCTAGTTCTAAATTGTCCATGCACTGAAGGAGTGCTTCTACAATATGTTCAATTGCATTGACCTTGCCTATAAATTGCCTGAAATTCACATTGTTTCCATCAACCATTTCTTCATATTTGCGTAGAATATGCTTGATGTCACTCCAGGAGGGGCTCATAATGTGATGGAGAGGAAGCCTGACATTTTCAATTTTTTCTGAACATAGATCCCATAATTCAAAAATCCAAAGAGGGAAAATAGATTACCACCACTTTCCAATAGAAGAACCGCCTAAAGGTTGGTTTGCTGTATAAAATTCAAAGCATATGAAACTTCTGCTTAGACTATTAATTGGCTTGCACCAAGAGAAAATTAACTCACCCTTCCTAGACCCATGAGCATACTCTATCCCAAAATCAGTGAAAGCATCAAGAATGAAGGAGGGTTCAATTTTAAAACTCAGCAGGACAAAACACAAGCTAAATGGAGAGGAAAAGGAATCTTTCAATATCAATAAAATTGACATAAAGACTAATGTCAAATTTTCTCCTACATAGCACCCAGATTCCAATAACCCAATGAAGAGGATGCATGATATATTCCCACAACCAGGCCATAATGCTTCAGTCCAGAATGAAAGTGGAAATCAGAAAAGGACAAACAAAATAATTACCCACAAGGGTAAAAAATGAAGCTTGATGACAGGGATAGGCCCAAGACAAACAATCCCATTGCAAAAACTGTTATCCAAGTTATACTACAAGAAAACTATGGAACCCAACCAAGGCCCATTAACAATGGATTTTCTAGAAGAAATAAAGACAGTAGGGGTTTCAGAAACAAAAACTCCAACACCCAACCCAAGCACACTGCCTCTTCCAAAATCAACGGAATGGCAGGGCGACTAGAATTAATATTTTATCTCTCAATAAATTGAGGGTCTACAAACAAGAGTGCTCAATAAATTAACCTTGTGTTCCACACTTGATTCATTCGGAAGAGGACCTATGTCCCGATATTATTTATTTCTAATGCTACTTCCATAGATATCACCAACGAATTTTATGGAAACCATCTCTATCTTGCCTGGAAAAATGTTGTCGCATGTGTAGGAGTGAATGCCCCTCTCAAATATATGTCCTTCGAAATGTGTGAGCCTTGTCCCATTTATTCCAAATTTCCACCGGTTGTCATAGATATTGAATGCACTCTACATGGGTTTTAAGGTATGGGGAGATTTGTTTTTCCACCATTTATTATAATCTCACCTATTCCTAAGCCATATCTCTCCTTGGTCCATTTTTCTGCTTCAGAGTTTAATTCACGCTTGATATGGAACGAGGAGCACTCATCAAAATTTTTGAGAAGAGAAAGGGACTGAGACATCACACCAGTGTAGACATTGCCCCAAACGATGCTTTCCTTGACGATTTCCCTTATCACCATCATAGAATCTCCACATATTGTCAGTTTTTGTATTCTTATAGATTGAGCCAATCTAATTCCTTCATAGAGGGCATAGGCCTCCACTTCATTATTTGACATCATTCCTAACCTCCAAGCATAAGTGGTGATGATATATCCTCAAGGAATACAAATTACCTGCTCGCACTTGTTGCCCCTTATAATTTATATATATATTTTTTGTAAGTGAGTGTAGGAATCTGTATTACTAGTAAATATTATGATACAAAAATGGGGATCCTGGTCTACTTAGAAGGAAACCAAACCAGGGGGTCCCAGTTGCTTGAGTTGATAGTTGTGGTGGATGGTACTGGTCTACCACCAGGGGAAACCAGACCAAACCTTCCAAACCCAGTTTGAAAATAAACATAGACATAAAGAAAATCTAAAACATCCCCCTAACTAAGCGTTGTAATAGATCTTAACTAACCTATCAATGCCTGGCATTACTGCCACTAGAATAACAAATTATAAATCCTAAACTATGAGGTGTTTCAACATCGGGGGGTGCGCCGTTCCACCATCCGCCTGGCTCTTGTTATCTTCCTTCGGGGAGATCATGCGAGTCTTCCTGATTTGGACTGGAGTGCCTTGTCCATCGACATGAGTGATGTCCATGTGATGAACATAGCATAGGTACAGGTGGAATTGAGATGCCATCCAATCCAACTTTCATTTTTGGTCCTTCTTTACCTCTACTAACAATTTGATAGTTTCCAAACTTATGAGGTGATGTAGGATCTCGTCCATCCTTGGGTTGTTTTCCTTGTTATCCTCCTGTCTAGCTTCTTCCTTCTCTGAATGAACTTTCCAGATCAACATCTTGGTNCTACCATTTTGTGGTAGAGGGTTTCCCTGGGTCGCGTGGCCCCCATATCAGTGACCCAGTCCGCTTCCTGCACCAAGTCATCCCACTCTTTACCTTTGCACTTGTCCTTTAATTCATTTTCTCACCGAGTGATGTCCTTCTTCCCCTTTGGCACAACCAGAGAGTGGAAGGTGCCCTTTGTGCCCTCCGCTTCTTTCACTACCTGCTCCATTCTTGTTAATCGCTGCGAACTGTCTGAGACTTCCTTCCCAATGGGGTTCCTCTTCCTGCGCGTTTTCTTCAGTCACACCATCCCGCTTTGCCTGCCGTAGCTCCTGTTATGGCTACTCGACCTGTACCTCACTTCATAGTTATCCTTACTTTTCCTTCCCTTGACACTATAATAGCCCTTACTGTTGTGCTCCTTATGTTTGCGTCTACTCATGTTGTCCCTCTTATTATGGGATTTCCCCCGCTACGAGCCTGTACTTCCAGCTCTGGTTTGCCCAAGGTGGTGAGCGCTTCCGTCATTTTTTGCTGTTACGACACATTTGACCATGATGGTTCGTCCTTTATCCCTGTGAATTCCCTTGCCCTTGCTCGCTTGTGATTTGATTATGCTTCTCCCTGTACCTATGCTAGGGGCTGGTGGATCATTCTTGGTTATCACCAACCCCTCGTACCTTACGTCATTCGTTGTACTCAACTTGTTGCCTAGCCATTCCCCCATACTTTCCCCACAAATCTTACTCACATGTCGACCTTGCTTCCGGTGGCTCACTTGCTGCTTGTTGTGATCTTGCATGATAATTGGTGGTCAAGTGTTAGGCAATCATATTTTGCCTGGGTCCCATGTACCTTCCGAGAGGCCTTGCATTGTCCTCCTTGATGTGACTATCCATGCTTAAATTGTCATCACGATCTTTAGCTGCCAGATGGCTGTAGTCTTTCCTAAGTTGCTCGCTCAGAATACTAATCCAGTCATCATCTAGTTCTGGGCCTTCCTTGCCAACCCCCTCATTGGCAAGTTTGTCCGCTAGAGCATTCGATGACCTGCACCCCACCACAACTCCCCTATTTTCAGATTTCTCATATACTTCTGGATTTTATGTAGGGAGTGTGCAAGGTGCCAGTGTCTCTGAAGCTTGCCCACTCTTGTGCCATTTTGTAGTTATTTTGCCGTGTTGATAACCAGGATGGAGTCACCTTCCACGATGGTGTTTTTCATCCTTTCTTGGTTGAGAATTTCAAGGCCAAGCTCCAGGGCTCCAAATTCCGCTGCATTTTTGGTTGAGTTTCTTATGCTACCAGCGTACAGTCAGATGATATTTCCACCACTGTCTCTGATCACTCCACCTGCCCCTACCGCTCACAGATTTCCTTTTTACACCCCGTCAAAATTCAGTTTGAAGAATGCTAACGGAGGGGGAGTCCAGTTGCGGGCTCCAATCTAGAGTTGTGGATCATTCCCCACAGGTATGTTGTTGCTCCATTCTCTTAGATGGAAAAATTCAAGGATGCGGGAATCTTGGTCTGTGAGTTGAGATTTCTCCTTATTGCAGTTGCGGCTCTGCATCATTTCTCTTATTTGAGTGACTATTGCATCCTTTATCCTTTCTGCCAGTAGGTTGACATTCCTGAAGATGCACCGATTCCTTTCTTTCCAGATTTCCCAGATGATCATCCTCGACGTTAGATTCCAACAAAGGTTCACCAGTTCATTTTCACTATAGCTTTAATTCTAGTTTTTGATGGTTGCGCTAATGTTCCCCTAGACCCTATTAGATTGGTGGTAAATTCCTGCCGTCCAATCCCAAATTTCTGTTGTGTAACTGCAATCATTGAGGAGGTGATCAGTTGTTTCCTCCTTGACTTGGCATATATGACAGCAAGAGGGGCATGTGAAACCCCTTTTCATAAGGTTCCGCCATGTTAGAATTCGGTTGTGTAGTACTATCCATTTGAACATTTTGATTTTTGGCCATTGGGGACTTTTCGAGATCTTTTCCCACTATTTCTCTGGATTTTCTTGGTCTTGGCCCATGATGTAATGCCGTGCTTCTTTTAAGTTGAATTTGCCCCCATTTTTCTGTCCCCATCTCAATTGATCATCTTCTTCCGAGACCCCAATTTTCATTTTCCCCAATTCCTCCTCCACCTCTTTCGTTATTGTTTTGATATGGACTCTATTTTGTGGGTTAAGATTGTCCCAGATCCTACATCTGGCACTACCATCCCCTTGCTTCTAGTAGTGATGTCTTTTTGTTTTTCCTTGCCCAATCATTTCCTGTTGGAGCTCCTCCTTGTCTGGCGTGTCGAGTCTAGGTTCTTGTTGCCATGCGTTCTCCCAGAACCTTGTTGTTCTACCATTTCTGACTTCCCAGAAGCTATGATTTTGGATCTAGTTCTTGTTGCGCCAGGAAAGATTCCAGATTGATGATCCCTCCCTTGTGCCCGTGAATCAAATACACTCCTGGTCGTTGATGTTTAGTGCATACTTGGCCGTCCATAGGTTTGCCCACACCACCATTTTTTCCTTAACCGATCTCCACCAAAGCTTTGCCCTATAGGCCTCATTGGTTACCTGTGGGTCTTGTAACCCCAGGCTGCCTTTGCTTTTTGGTTTGCAAACCTTGACCCAGGCCACGAGGGCCCATTTATTTTTGTTTTATGCATCCCTCCATAAGAAATATCTTTGTATGGCTCTTATCTTTTGTAGTATTCCTTTGGGGCCTGGAAACACTCACATCATAAACACTGGAATTGCTTGTAGGACTGTTTTGGTGAGGATAAGCCTTCCAACCAGGTTTAGAGCTCTGTATGTCCAATTTTTTACCCTCTCCTGCATTCTGTTGATAACTCCTTCCCACGTAGCATTTTTGCAAGCCCTGTCCGTCAGGGGGATTCCCAAGTATTTCGTTGGGAGCATTTTACATTCAAACCCCAGAATGTTGGCCAAGTTTCTTTGAATTTTTGGATTAGTGTTGAAAAAATATATCATGGATTTGGAGTGATTGATTTCTTCCCCTGAGGCTTCCCCAAAGTATTCTAATATTATTTTATAAGCCTTCGCTTCCTTTACCATGGGTGTGCCATGGAGCAGGGTGTCATCAACAAACTGTTGGTGTGTGGAGGTTGGACAATTTTCAAACGGTTTGAGGCCTTTTATTTCACCAGTCACAGTTGCGCTTTTAATGCTTTTGCTGAGTGCTTCCATCATTAGAATGAACAAGAAGGGGGATAGTGGATCCCCTTGTGTGATGCCTCTAGATGGACATAAAGGTTTGGCTAGGGATCCATTTATTAACAACGAGAAGCTTATCGTTGAGACAAGAGTGATGATCCATTTGATCCAATGCTGGTCAAAACCAAAAGCTTCTAGCGTCTTGGCCATGTAGTGCCAACTTATTTTTTCATAGGACTTCACCAAGTCAAGTTGGATTATCATCCCCCCTCTCCTTTGGATTTTCAACGTGTGAATTATCTCATGGGCATGTATGATATTGTCCAGGATTTGTCTTCCTTCCACATAGCCCGCCTGTTCCTGTGAGATTAGTGTGGGAAGGAGTGGCTTCAATCTATTGGCTATGACTTTGGAAATTATCTTGTAAACTACATTGCATAAAGCTATAGGCATGTAGCGGTTTGGGGTCCTAGCTTCGTTTTCTTTTGGGATTAAAGTGATAATTGTAGCATTTAAATCTCTCAGGATGGAGGCCGAGCGCCTGGAGTCCTCCACCACCCCATAAATTTCATTCTTAACGACATCCCAACAGGTTTTGAAAAATTCCACTGTGAAGCCATCTGGGCCTGGGGCCTTTCCATTGGGCATCTCCTGGATCACTTGGTCGATTTATTCCTTTGCGATGGGTTTGTTCAGGATGACATTTTGATCCTCTGTGACCAATTTGGGGATGTGATGAGTGATCCTTTGTATGGCCGCGACTCTGTCTTGGTTGGGCTCTTTGGCTATCCCCTGGAAGTGATTGACCATCGTGTTTTCAATGTCCTGGTGGGATTCTCTTTCAATCCCGTCCTGATCCCTAATATTCAAGATTTTGTTATGAGATCTATGAAAAAACTTGGTGTTCCTCTCCCCTTCCTTTAGCCACCTTATTCTGGATTTTTGGCGCCACAAAGTTTCTTCCTACTTGCATCTTACTTCCCATTCATGGGTCATTTGGATCTCTTCTTTTTTTTCGGTCCTTTGTGTATCTCTCTTCGATGCAAAGTTACTGTAGCATCCTCATCCCGTCCTCACTACTTTTTTTTCCCCTGGTTTATGTTGCCAAAGACTTCCCTGTTCTACTCCTTGAGTTTTTATTTGATGTACTTGAGTTTCTTGTATAGTTTGAACATCCTTGTCCCTCGGTCTGGTAGTTCCTCCTGCCACCATTGTTTGATGTTCTCCTTGAAGGTGGGATGGTCGATCCAAAATTTCTCAAATCTAAAAGGTCTGTTCTTCGACGTGGTTTGAAAATTCGCTTCCAATTGAACCTCTGATCCCCCCTAGGGGAGGATGTTGCAGTCCAAAGCTAGTCTTTGGATAATGATGGATTCTGACATCGTGAATCTGTCTATCCTTGTAGCAACTTAGTGGTGAGATAGTCGTTTTTTGTTCCAGGTGACCTGTCCATTGCTGGTTCTAATGTCCACCAACTCCATTGTGTCGATGAAAGCTGAGAATTCTTCCACATCTCTGTCCAGTCTCTTGGTGCCCCCTTTTTTCTCTGCAAGAGTAGTGATGATGTTGAATTCCCCAGCCAGGATCCAGTGGAGGTTACTGGTTCGATCTCTTAGATTCTCTAGGTCTAGGAGCATTCTCCTTTTCTCCTCCATCACTTGGGGACCATACACATTCGTGCAAAGAATTTCCACCGTGTTCCCTATGATTTGCATGTTAACAAAAAGTGTATGTCTCATGGATTCTACTGCAAGTAGGTTCATCGATTGTGGGTTCCACAAGGTGAGAATGCCTCCTTCCATCTGTTGGCTTTATACATCCACCATCTTGTACTTACTCCATTGTTTTTTACTGATTATTTCCATTCTGTCCAGTGCACATTTTTTCTCTTGAATGAAACATAGGTCAGGTTGTTCCTTCCTCAGTCTATTTTTAAGGATTCATTGCTTTCTTGGGCTGTTTAGGCCTCTTATATTCCAAGTTATAATCTTCATTTAAACATGTGGGAGGGAGTTGGGGAAGAGATTTTTAATATTACCCGAGTTTATCAACAAGGCTCCTAGTTCTTGTAGGGCTACGCTGTTTGATTTCCTACCTTTCTTTCGCCTTGCCTGCTTGGGTGAGTGTTGTGGTTGTCCATCTCCTATTTTGATTCCCAGGTGTCCTATATCGCCATGCATGCGTTTGGTACCTATGGATTTTTCTTCCTCCCTTAGGAGGAAGAGATATTGAATGCGATCTAGTTGCTCCACTGAAACATTGTCAACTCCCTGCCTTTTCCATTGCTCTAGTATGTTCGAGAGGTCTATTCCTTCCCTTTCTACGATGTATTTGATATTTGGGTCTTCTGTTCCTACCTCATTTGGTGTCATCTCAACATCTCTGTCTACCTCCTACATTGGGGTGTTGTCATCTTCATTTCCTGCTTCCATAGGACTTGCGTTGCCTCCCTGTTCTCCCTTGTCGCTTGGATTTTATGGGTTCACGTGAGTTGCTTATTCATTTGTTTCCTTGGATTTCATCTTTTCCTTTCCCACTTCTTCCCCTTGGTTGGGCCTGCCTCTTCCTTCTGTTCTAATCCTAGCTTCCGAGTTGCTTCTTGTTGGGGCCTTGCCTTGTCTTTTATTTCCTATGCTTTTGTAATTTGGATTCACAAAACCGTCCTCATCCTGCTGTTGTTTGGTGTTTTCCGGTTCTTGTTTTTTATTGAGAGGACATTCTCTTAGTAGGTTCCCATGTTCATGACATCTTCTGCATCGAAACATGATCTGTTCTTAGTCTATTCTCTGTATCCATTCCTCATCCCTAAACTCCAAGCTTATGGCTTTTGGGAGCGCCCCCAAAACATCCATTTCTATGCAGATCCTTGCATAGGATGTGTATCTTCCTTTTAATGTTGCTTCCGATGTCTTGACATATTTTTCCAGCTTGTTCCCTATTGCTTCGAAGGTGGATGACAACCAATAATCTAGTGGTAAGCAGTAAAGCCTCAACCAGACTGGGACATTTCTAAAGGTTTCTTTCTTTGGGGATAATTTTTCCTTCCATGGACACATGTACAGCCCCGCCGAGGCATGGAAATATGCCCCCCCCTCAAATATTTTATCCCTGTCATCCAGGTTCATAAAGACTGCTGTGAAGAAACCTTTCGATCCTAGTTGGAGTTCAACTTCTCCACTCGACTTCCATTGATATTTTATCCAACTGCACAACATTTTTCGGTGGGCCACATGCCCATGAACTTGCATATCAATGCATGCGTCTTCATCTGATCCTGAAAGAATTGTGTTTGGGGGTCTTCCAGTATAAATTTGGGGATCAATGTTGTCTTAGGTTTACATGGGTTGCACCCATCTACCCCACTGGGGTTCGCCATTTCTTTTGTACCGTTCTGGGCTTCTCTGGCCTCTTCCCCCACGCGATCACTTTTTCCTTGGTTTCCCTCGTGATTCTTTTCCAACCCTGGTCCTGAGGTGCTTGTCAGAGGTTCCTTGAAACCGACGCTGCGTGGGCCTTTCCCTCTGTCCACCACTACCTGCTTGTAGGAGGGGGTTCCACTCCCTCCCCCTTTGGTAACCATGCTGGCCGCCACTGTAACCGCGTCTGTTAAACTCTAGCTTGAAAAATTCTCCAGAGCCATCTCTCCGTCGCGATAAAAGGCTCTAATTTTATAATTTTTATATTTTAAAATAAATATAAATTTTATTTTTTCTTACAAAACTACTATAAACTAAAAAAAATAACTAATTACATTTTATCATTTCAAATTAAAAACAAAACTAATAAAAAAAATTAATTTCATTTATGTAACAATCTTTCAACCCAAAATATATGCATAATTTTGTACCAAATAATTTATAACATTAAATGCACCTTGAACTTTCAATAATCACAGTTGTGCCCCCAAAACTAAGTAAGTATATGCATAATTTTGTACCAGATAATTTTATAACATTGAATGCAACTTGGACTTTCAATATACATAGTTGTGCCCCTATTTATAACATTAAACACATCTTTAACTTTGAAAATACACTTTTGTCATGATTTTAGGAGCATGCATATTTTTTTTCATGGTGGTCAATGTGGGGTAATTAAAACAATCTAACACCTTTCGACATTATCAGATTTCCATGTTATATGTACATTGTCTATGTGGAAATGGAGACTTAGACTTAAAAAAAAATGCTTACCACGATACATCCTAAATGTGTAAACCATGATACATCCTACATGTGTAGGATAATTCCAAATGTCTTCTTTTTCTTTAATGTTAACCAATGCTACTTTATTTTATTCCTTTTAAAATCTGACTTTGACTTAAAAAAAATGCTTTACCAACTTCCGTGCCAAACCATGATACATCCTAAATGTGTAAACCATGATACATCCTAAATGTGTAGGATAATCCCAAATGTCTTCTTTTTCTTTAATGTTAATCAATGCTATTTTTTTTTTTTTTTTACAATCTATTTATCAATTAAAAAAATCATAACCTATTTTCCTTCTCCTTGCTTAGTAAATTAAGTTTGAATACTTTATTTTTTAAAATCTACTAATCAATTAAAAGAAATCATAACCCATTTTCCTTCTCTTTGCTTAGTAAATTAAATTTGAATTCCATGATAGGCATGTTCATTCAAATTTTTAAAGCCATCCTCTTTGTCTTTCAATATTATAATAGTGTGTCTGTTTCTCTTTTTCTCTATTTTAGAGTTCTATCTATACTATATATGTTCATTCAATTTTTTAAAGTCATCGTATTTGTCTTTCAATATTATAATAGTGTGTTTGTTTCCTAAACTTTATAGTTTATGATTAATTATATATATATATATATATATATATATATATATATATATATATATATATATATATATATATATATATATATATATATATATATATATTAATTTCAAAGTTTGTGTTTATATGATTTTTAATTATATTTATTATTATGGTAGTAACTAACATGCGATGATGATGATGATTAACATCCACTGGGATTAGATTTGGTTTATCAGACTTTAAAAAAGTAAGAGATTACTTAAATTTCTTTAGAATTTTATTTGTGTTCCAAAAGCATTAAGAGAAGTGTTTCAAGATCATCATACTTTTGATGACTTAGGATGTTAGTAAGGTTGGTATTGTGACAAATATTTTGAAATTGTGATTTAATTTGGGTATATGCAAGACACTCTAGATTTTTTTTTTTCACCTTCAACCATTTTAGTGTCACAAAGATGATAGATTCTTTCGTCCCATGATGTTTTGGGAATTGTCCAATGCCTAGTTTCGCTATGCAACTTGTGGGACTTGGTTTGTATTTTAGTAATGTTGATTTTCTTCTTTGCGCTATTCAAAACAGATAGATACTTTTGATCTTCTAGATTAGGGTTGACCACCTCCTTGTAGTATCTTAATTTCATTTTATCCTCTAATTCTTTGTCACCCCACAAATTCTCCTTAAAATTAGATGTAATAATATTTTTAATATTATCAGTATTCTATTGAATGACATCTTCCTATATTCCCCAATGATTTAGCCAAGTCTTGTCATCTTTATGCCATCCCCGCTTAAGCTACTATTTGTTTTGGATGGAGTTTGAAGCAATTTTGGGGAGCCTCTTGTCACCCATGTTGTTTATCTTGTTCTTGTACATTAAGTACCTATTCATGGTTGTGCTCTCAATGGGGGAAAGACTTGCTTCTATGAGGAGGATAGGATATGGTGTATTGTTTTTAATTTTGAGATTATAAGTTTACAATTATTTTGGATATGCTCTATATTTCTCTAGGATTCTCTAGAAACAATGCATCCCTAAACTTCACATCCATTTAAGATAATAGGAGCGATGAGAGTATGAAAGAGGATTTTTATGACCAAAGGTCTGCTAATTTATGCTTTCTTTCAAGTCCATGATAAGCTTTACACCCTCCATTTATTCTTTTCTCATCGTTATAGTTCCAATTGAGCTTGTGATAATATCAATTCCAAGATATTTGTATGAAGACACTTATTCCAAGTTATTTTTGTCATAAACAAAAGTATTGTAGGTGATATTTTTGGATTTAATTATCATAACCTTCATTTTTTAGTGTTCACATACATACTCATACTAGAGTAGAAATCCTTGAGGATCCTTAGTTACTTACTGAGGTCATATGGGTTCATTGCCAAAAGATTGATATCATCGACGTAAAGAAGAAGGATGATGATTATACCAGTGAGATTCAGGCCAGTACAACTTGCAACTTTCAAATAATATTTTAACTTATCAATGTATATGCTAAAGAGGGCAGGGGACAAGGGACAACCTTGCTTGACTCCTATATTATAGTTTATTTCTTTCAACCAACCCTCATTTTTCCTAAACTTGGCAATACCACTCTCATATAACCTTACTGCAACAACTCTCATCTCGAAGGAAATTAGTTTTATTATTGACACACTCCTCTGTAGTGATCCTGAGCATAACAAAATGGTCCACAGTTGAATGATAGCCTCTAAAGCCGGCTTGGCATTTAGCTCTTTTTCCATGGATTTCAGTGTTAGAAAAACAGGATCGCGGAGAAATAAAATAAAACAAATGTGGAAATAAAACACAGAAGATACACAATACAATAGAGACACAGATATACGTGGTTCACCCAATGTGGGCTACGTCCACCAGATAAATTGTCAGATCCTTCCTTTGTTATTATCCAACAAATGAAGGGATACAACCTACAACAAACTCGCTGTAACTTCCTCTTCTATCTCTCACAGTATCCTATCTTAGAATACAATATTTTCCATAATGCATAGTCACAATACAATTCCCTCATAACAGAGGTTTTCCTTCGAGGGAAAAAAACCATAACATCATTTTTACTGTTAGATCTGCGACCTTATAATGAACGGTCCAGATTTACAATGAAATTACAATATACGTTTACAAGGCAATTTTTCCTTCGGGGGCTTTGCCCCTGAACCCCTGCTGGGGGCCCACTTGCCCTCAGACCCTCTGCACTCCCCCGCGTGGAAGAGTGTACATACTTCTGGGGTGTAAATACTTCATGGGGTATAAACATGGCTGAAAACAAAATACCTTTGAATCAGGAAGATAATCAGGCTCCACAACCAACATTCAAGCCATATGTTGATCTTCTTTTCCAAAATACCTATGTATAACTTGGCTAATATGGGGCTGCTCATAACGGTCCTAAAATTAGAAGGATTGTTTTTACCCCCACTTTTAAACATAGGAACAATGAGGCTTTGATTCTAGAGTTTAGGGAAGCCCTACTTGACTACTAAATTGAAGGACTTATGTATATGAGGGTGTTAAGTACCAAATATATCTGAATACATTAACCACACAAGATATATGGAACAATATAGAAAAACTGCTCTATATTATAAGAAAATCCTTGAGGTAGGGCAACACCATACAATGGATCCTATTATGGAAGGGATCCTCTCTTGTTCACTTGCCTCTTCGAGGGGGCATCCTCCTATTGAACTACTACTCCAAATACAATAATTCTCAACTTGTCTCATTAAATTGCTTGAACCCCTTTATATAGTGCTACCAACCACCTACGAACATTCTAGAAGAGGAACCTTCTAAGAATTCCTCTTGCATTTATTATATCTAACTACCATAGCGGGCCTTATTTAATACTATAGTCGACCTAGTCCACCTTACATTGAATGACCTCCACTATTATCACTATGGGCCCTCTGCCCCCCCCCCCCC
>ML797596.1:130354-148222 GCA_009831015.1 Picea engelmannii | reverse complement strand
ACTACCTCTCTAGCTACCTTACATTCCATCCCCCTTATGAAATCATTGTCCTCAATGCTTGTTATGAGAGTGTACAACCATATACCAGGGTCCCATGGATAAGTGTGGACCATAGTGCTGAAGTATGCTAGAGAACTAGGGTCCCATGTAGAAAGGAACGCTATGATGTTGAAGTAGTCTAATCGCCATTATAAACCAGTGTCCCATGTCCAAGTGCTCATGTGAACTCCACACGGAATATATCTGAACTGAATGACCAACTAAAAATGATGCTCCAAATATTGACACCTGTCATGTGGATCCAAATAAGAAGATCCATCCACATGGTGGGAAAAGGTCGTAGCTGAATCTGGAAGGAATAATACCACTGTAGAATATGCAGGATGGACACTGGTAGTCATAACTGGTTCTTGATTTGTTACATTAATGTTCTCTACAAAAGGTGGAGTAGAGTCATCAAATAAAATATGAAAGTGGTAGTCATCCCATAAATGACAACTATCCATATACCAATCGTCACAATCGACCTCAAAATCATACCAAGAATATACTTCTTGATTATATTAATCCCTAATGTCTGCCATAAGATATCTTTCTTGAATGGTAGCCAAGGAATCATCAATACTACGAAAACTATCCCTGAGGCCATTTGCAAAGTCATGCAATGTGTCACGCATTTGGGCTTTGAATGCTTCAATCATCTGTACATTTCCTTGAGGGTTTGAGAGTGAATATCCATTGGAAACACCACATAAAATATACCGAAAGAAAGCTCTTAAAAATATTTATCCAATGGAATTGATCTAGTAGCAATCTAAGCACCGTATGAAAAGTTATGAACTCTGCAGTCCCCCCGCTATCACGAAAAACCCTAAAAAATGGTTGATTTTAAATTAGCGATATATTCACTTCCAGAGCTCCGATTTGGACAATTTGTTTTTTGAAATTGGGTGAAATTGTGAGAGGAACTCAGATATGCAATTTTTTTTGAAAAATTTAGCCCAAATTGCTATAGAAATAAAAAAATTCACGCATCTGTCCACAGAAAAAACCCTGAAAATAATAGATTTTAAAACTTCAATAACTTTACTTCCCGGACTTTGTTTTGGATGCTTTTTTTTGTTTTTTAAATTGGGTGTTTTTCTGAGAGGAACTCAGATATACAACCAGATTCTACAAATTATGCACATAAATTTATAGAAATAGTTCGAAATGTCATGACCCTCTTTTTCTTTGTCGAAAAAACAAATATGAAAATAATAAAAATATTTGCCCATAGTGCCTGCCAAGGAAAGTGCTCTAATACTAGTGGTTAAGTACCAAATATATATAAATACATTAACCACACAAGATATATGGAACAATATAGAAAAACCACTCTATATTATAAGAAAACCCTTGAGGTAGGGAAACAACATACAATGGATACTATTATGGAAGGGATCCTCTCCTGTTCACTTGCCTCTTCGAGGGGGCATCCTCCTATTGAGCTACTGCTCCAAATACAATACTTCTTAACTTGTCTCATTACATTTCTTGAACCCCTTTATACAATGCTTCCAACCACCTATGAACATTCTAGAAGAGGAACCTTCTAGAAGTGGAACCTTCTAAGAAGTCATCTTACATTTATTATATCTAACTACCATAGTGGGCCTTATTTAATACTATAGTGGACCTAGTCCATATTACATTGAATGGCCTCCACTATTATTGCTATGGGCCCTCTGGGACCCCCCCCCACCTCTCTAGCTACCTTACATTAATAACTTACATTGAATGGCCTCCACTATTATCGGTATGGGCCCTCTAGGACGCCCCACTACCTCTCTAGCTACCTTACATTAATACATTAATGAAAGGTAGCTAGAGAGGTAGTGGGGGGGTCCATAGGGCATAACGATAATAGTGGAGGCCATTCAATGTAAGGTAGCTAGAGAGGTAGTGGGGGGGCCCAGAGGGTGCATATCGATAATAGTGGAGGCCATTCAATGTAAGGTGGACTAGGTACACCATGGAATAAACAAGGCCCACAATGTTAGTTACATATAATAAATGGGTAGTTAGAAATAATAAATGGGATTTCTAGAATATACCTTCTCTAGAATGTTCCTAGGAGATAGAGAATTCTATATAAGGAAGTGTAAGCAATGCAATTGGCATGATGAAGAATATTGTTGATGTACACGCAAGTATTGCTTGAGGAGTTTTATCCTTTCGTAAGGATTAATATATGATGTTACCCTACCTCAAGGGTTTTCTATATTCTTGTGTTCAGTGTTTCAGTGAATGGTCTTATTTTATTCTTGGTTATTTTCATATCTAGTATTGATATACATCAGATGGATGATGATAGGCTGTCCAATTTTTAAGATTTCAGCTTGGTATCCTTCTATGTCCTTAAATTTAAATTTTGCAAGTCGCTTAAACCCAAAATTTGTCTTCTATAGAAAGCACTTCATCCTCTATATGAACATATGAAATGTTTTCCACAACAATAGGGGATTCATAAATATTTGTGAGGTAGGAGTTACAATCCTTTAGGGGAATCATATTATTTTCTTTAGTTTTACGAGTTGGAATTTGCCTCCATAATCTCTTAGGATCTAGCTTAGATAGGTGCAAAAGCTTCTCTTGCTTTCTATTTATGTAGTGCCTTTTTTACCTTTTAATTAGGGCTTTGTATCTATTTATCTTATTGTATTTTAGGGACTCATTAGAGGCATCCCTAATGGGTTTTCTAGCAATTTTATACTTTTCGTCATACTAAGGGTGGTTGTTCTATTTTTCATTTTACATAACACCTCGATAGAGAATTTGTGAATGGAAGTAGAGAGGGTTGTTGTAAAATTATGATAGAGGTTTCTAATATTGTTATTATATGATATGAGATTTAATTCACTATTTAAGTTCTTTAAGAAAAGATCAACTTTATTTTTGTCAAAAAGAAAGTGCCTTTGTTTACTAGAGTTTTCTTCAATGGATCTTTTGTGCATGACAAAGTTCAGATTTAGGGATAGAGGTCTGTGATCAAAGTCAGGCTCATGGTCATTTAAAAGGTCAAAATTTACTATTTGGTTGTATATAGGGATATCTGTAATCACATAATCCATGATAATACTACCCAACCCATGGATACAAGTATTCTAGTTAGAGTTTGGAAACTTCATTAGACCATTGCAAATTATGAGATTTTGAGAACTACAAAGATTGATTAGCTCGGTACTAAATAAATTCTCAGATAGGTCTTCATAGTTTATTTTTTACATGTTAGTGAAAATAGGCTCGTCATCTAGACATAGAGGATTAGGGTTGGAATCATTGCTTAGAATAATATGTTTATTAGTTGCAATTCTAGCATTAACGTCTCCTAGTAGGAGGATACTACCATCATTTCTAAGGCTGTAAATATCTTGTTCTAAGTTTTTGTAGGGACAATTCTTATCTAGATTGTTTTTCTTATAAAAATTATAATTGGTAGGAATGAAGTAACACATTGCTATATAAATCTTCTTAGAATTAATATATGAAATTTCCATCCATATGTACTAATTGAGATGGTCTTTCTTATGAAGTTGAATTTGAGGAGAAATGTTCATTTTTATGTAGAAAGCTATGCCTCCAATCCCTCTGCGGGAGGATTTCTTGTTCCATGTCGACCATAATAAAAATCATTCTATGTTAGGTACCTTAGATTCTTCATGCTCCCAAGTTTCAACCAGAAATATGATATCAATTTCACTCGAGATCCAACTTAATATAGGCCCTTTTCTCCATGGAAAACCACGACAGTTCCATGAGAGGATCCTACATGTACCAAATTCCTATTCATTAATATCTTTATGGTCTCTATCCCTAATAAAAATTTCTGATTCCTAGTTATTTCCCATTTTCCTTCCTTCCTAACTTCTTTTACCTTTTGAACTTCCTTCCTTAATTTTGCTTGTTCTTTTGGAATGAGGTGTTCACTTATAAATATTCCTCACCCTCTTAAGCTCGAAGTTTTATTGAGTATGCCATATATATGATCATGTTTTTGTTTAGATTGGTCAAGATCCAAACAAAAACCTCACGAGGATATGAATCCCCCCATGTTTTTAGAGAAGTGGTACTCCTTTGTAATATTTTGAAAGATTATTTGTATGGTTCTACAATGAATGCAAAGGGTGAATGCTAAAGAGAAAACCCCAAAACACCTTCTAAGAAAGCTTGTATATACAAATGTGCAATAATTATATACAACTATACATCATATCATTTAAAGAAAGAGAGGATAAAGGATGTCAAAAGAGATTTGTGTCCACAAGGTTTTGGAGTCTCTTTTCAACAAACATTCTGCCTTTCTTGTAAAATAAAATTAACCTAGAATATGCTATGACTTTTGGAAGATGAAGTAAAAATGGATAGGTCTTCAAAGAAATTTAAATGAGTATTTCTTTTAGAAATCAACAAATATTTTTATAAGAAATACATTTGAAATCACATACTTTCAACTAAAGTATGAGAAATCACTAATGTAATGCCCTTAAATATTTCTTTGCAGGATAAATTTATAACAATAACCCAATATGACAAGTTCAATGAGGTATGAAACAACTTCAACAAGTTCTCAGTGAAAATTACATGAACTGAAATGAACTACATCTGCTTTCTACAAGTAGGGGTTTTTCTCCTTGGACCTGAAATATTACAAGATGACTGAAAATCTCAAAGAAAGAACCGTTTAGACCTAAATCTTCCCGTTTTCAAATCAAACATGGAAGATCTGATGGAAAGAAACAGAGAAGAAGAAAATGTAAGGAGGAAAGTTTTAGTAGGCCAATTCATATAATATTGGAAGATAGATATTTTCTTCCCGCACACTCTTCACCACTGTAGAAACTTTTACTGCCAACCTCGTGATGATGTCTTCTCTTTCCTTTTTAAAATCTGCTCTCAAAACTTCTTGAATTAGTTAGGGAAAAATTCTTGAGGTAGTTTCCACATGCTTCCTTCTTGGAGTAACCACTTTAATTAATGCTTTACTAAACTCTCATTAATGAAATTAAGTCATTGGAATTTTTTCTTTGAAGTGGGGCCCATTTCGTCTCTAATAAAAGTTATTAAATAAACTTTTATTTTGAAAACTTTTAATGCACTACCTTTTTGAAAGTGGACTGTGTTTTAATTTTCTTAGTAATATATTTGACCTTTCAACCATGGAGAACATATATATGCAATATTCATCATCCCATATTTTCAACGAGTCCTCCTGAGCTATATTTGGAGTTATGAATCTCAAAATATAAGCTCGGAAGGTTGATGTTCCAAGCCGATTTATCAACAAACCATGAAAACAAAGCTGACTGTTATTTCAATTTATGAGATAATTATGGAAAATTTAAGCCCTTGAAACCTATTCCATCACATTCCTCGTCGAATAATATTTCCAACAAGGTATAGTTTGTCCAAAACCGATGCCCGAATATCAAGTTATGACCTCTAAAAGTTTGTTGCTCATCAGTCGTCCATTCAATTCGTGGGTTAATCTTGGCCCTCCATTAAAATTCACCTTTTTTTTTTTAATGCTCCATCCCACATGAATTGTGGTATTTGAGAGTTAAGTGTTTATATATTAAATCTTAACATACACTTCATGTGGAGCATACAAAGACTATGGAGACTATGAAGATTTGAACCTTGGGAAAATTCATGAATTAATAACTATTTTGATGGCCCAGTCAACATCCACTAAGTGCTAAATCAACAACCAATAAGCATTCTTTTCATTGCCCATTTAGCACCATGTTTGATAGTGTGATATGTTTCCATAGGATTCCATGTGTCATCATGTCATTAGCTGCCACATGTCATAGTTTGATTCACCGCCACATGCCTTGTTATGATTGGTTGAAGTATGTCTTGGAATTAACTAAGGAAATTAGTAAAGGGGATAATGGGAGGAAGAGAAGGGAAGTAATGGCAGGTCGGTGGAGGTTGTGGGGGTAGTGGGTGAACCCATAGAGGAGAGAGAATATTGGGAACCTGCGATAATGAGGGAAGAGGGGAGTGGAGTGAGGAGAGAGGATCATGATTGGGGGTGAGGTGAGGGAAAGAGGGATGGGGAAATGGGGAAGGGACTTCCGATCCCACATGGTAGAAAGGGGTAAGGAGTGAGGGGTATAAGAAAATAGTTTAATTATAGGATCATGTTTGAGAGTGTGGAGGGAGGAGTGAGGAGTGAGGGGGAATGGGGAAGGGATAAGTGAGAAAAATTCAAAGTGTTGGAGAGTGGGGGATGTGTGGGGATAGGAGGTGAACCCGTAGAGGAGAGATAAGATTTGGAACCCGTGGTAGTGAGGGAATAGGGGAGTGGAGTGAGGAGAGAGGATTAGGATCGAGGGTAAGGTGAGGGAAATGGGGAGGGGGAATGGGGAAGGGATAAGCGAGAAAAATTCTAAGTGTTGGAGAGTGGGGGATGAATGGGAGGAGATATGAAAATATTCAAAGTATGTAATGGAAGAATATAGTAGTGTAGTGTAGGAAGAGGAGGGGAAATATGACTAAGTAGAGTATTAAGAAAGAGTACTAGTACTCAAAGAGTAGAGTACTAAGAAATGAAGTGGGAATAAGAAATATCTAAGACTTAGAAAGTTGAATAAGAGACTTAGAGAGTGAGATAAGATTTATTCCAAGATTTAAGACTAAGTCTGGTACGTATTCCAAGAAATCAAACATGGTACCAAAAATTGAGCATGGTTCCAAGAATAATTAGCTTTGTTTCACATTGAAGAAGCACTCTTTGGGTGGTTAGACAAAAACCTGGATATGTTGAGCATACAAAATTGGATTTTGAATCCCAAAAATGAGTGACAAAGCTAAGATTGAGGGATATGCCATGAACTTATGATCGTTCAAAATTTCTTTCTTCTGATATTTTTTTTTAATTATTATTCCAAGAGTAGGACATCAAGGTGACCAAATTTTTTATCAACATATCAGTGGAGCTTACCCTAACTTGAATCAACCTATATTTATGTTTGGTTATTTTTCCTATATTGTTTGCTTTTATGAGGCAAGTTGTTTCAATTTGTGATTTATTTTATAGTTCTTCCTTGACTATTGCTAGCATGTCCTCATCGTTTTGCTCTTTTATACAAAAAAAATGAGGTTCAAGGCTCCTTTGTTACACTCATGGTATAACTCTACGATCTTATTCATTTCCTCTTTCATGGGTTTGATATCCAATTTACGTTCCAAACTATTTGGGGCCAAATTGTTCATCATATTTTCTTCTCACTCTTTAATCTTGTCTATAAGATTATGATTTTCTTCAACCTCTTCTCCTTAGGTTGATTGTTTTGTTTCTTGGCTTTGTTTTTCCATTTCTTGCAATCTAACCTCCATTTTTTGTAGCTAAGTCTCAAATCCTAATATTCTATTGCTTATTTGTGTCTGAATCTTGTCTTTTAAGGATCTAAATTTATTATCGAGCATTGCTTCTAAATATTTTTGAAGTTTGGCTTCTCTCTCTTCTCTATGTTTTTCTAATGATTCTATATGTTCATACAAATTATCTAGGGTTATTTTGCTACTAGGTCTCCCCTTGATAGAATTTGGTATCTATGATGAATTTCTCATATTGGAACTCATATTGGAAAGCAAAAGAAATAAATAAGAGACATAACAAAGTTGTGCACTTGATTTACAGTAGGGATTGAATGGCAGCAAAAACAACCCGAAGAAGCACTGCAACCCATAACACACTTTAGTCAACCTCAATAAATTGTGAACCAATACTTAGACCATTGGCTGAGATTCTTTTGAATATGCATAGAGTTTTTTCACACCACAAAGTTCTTACCACCGAGTTCTTTCACATCATAGTGTTCTTTATTATTTTATTTACTATCACTAATGAGTTCTTTCACACTATTGAGTTCCTTCACACCACAAAGTTATTATTATTCTGGGGATCTAGACCCATGCTTCTTATTATTCTAAGGTTCATCATCAAGATTCTTTCATATCCATGCAGAGTTCTTATTGCTCATAGATTATAGGGTTCTTACCACAAAGAGTTATAGGGTTCCAGACTCGTGCTTATAATTCTAGGGTTCACCATAGACCCATTCAATAATGCACTCGTTGACCTAGGGTTTTAATCTCACATCCAAGTATTTGTTCAACAATGAAATCAATATCAGATCACAAAGACCCGTTCAATATATAACATTCTCAAAATTACTCTCAGAAGGTTTTATAATCTCACAAGTTTCATGATTTTGCAATTTTTTTTTATGTTTTTAAGTGTAATGTTGGTGATTAATGAATTTTTAATCAAGTGTGATACACAATTTAATAATCTTGGTGACAAAATGAATCTCACTTTTTTAATCAAATAAATTTTTTTTAATACAAATTTTTATCTTATTACAAGATTTATATTAATGTGCATTTTTATTTTTTATCATTATTTTTTATCATTAAATACACATTGTGAGAAAACTACTCATTAAGAGCTTAATATATCACTTGTGATGATTGAAACTAAATGGGGAGGATAATAATGATTCTTCCTAACTGCTCAATATAAACTCGATTAACATATTATCTAATTATTATTAGAAAGCATATTATTAATAAATTTGTTTTTCATTTTTATGTTAAATTTTTTCATGATTATCAAATTCTTGCTGGAGGTTAATCATCATCATTATATAAAAATATTATCATTAAATAAATTAAAACATTAAAAATAACTTTGTTAACTATGAAAAAAATTGATATAATTAAAAAGAGGAGAAGAAAACCAACAACTAACTCATGTAAAATACAAATTCTATAATACAATCCAAAACATGGCATATAATAGAACTTTCGCGGTGAATACTATTTAATCTTCAATCCCAATAGGTTAGCTCGAGTGGATGAGTGCTATGGTTATAATGCAAGAGGTCTCTAGGTCAAGCCCTCGACAACCTGAATTGTTGATATTGTTGGGCCTCACTCGATGTCCCCACCGAGTTAGGCCTAGTAATTAGGGCCGACGGTTTACCCACTTTACCATCCACAAAAAGTGGGGAAGTACTCAGAGATTTTCCCATGATTCCTTCCATCGAAAAAGAAAATAATACTATTTAATATTCTAGGGTAAATATTGTGGAAACTGTGATAATCTTGGAACTATTATATATATATATATATATATATACACACACTAATCTCTATGGCGAACCCTAATCTCTGCAATGATTATTAAATCAATAAACCAAGTGATATGGATCAATTCACTTTCTTTAGCTCGTGGATTCAAAACCTACGTGAACCAGGTACACAAGTTCCTTCTGTAGTTCTTATTTATTTATTTATTTCCTTTGCTTTCTAACACAATGAGTAATTCAACCAAGAGACCAAAAAATCTTAAGGGGAGACCTAATAAAATAACCCTTGAAATTCTATATGAATATATAGAATCAATAGAAAATGTAGACAATAGAGAGAATTCAAACTTAAAACGAAGCTGGAAACAATGTTTCATAATCAATTTAAATCCTTTGAAGACAAGATTGAGACAAAGATAAAAAATAGAAATTTAGGGTTGGAGAGTGAGTTGCACAAAATGGAGATTAGATTACAAGAAATAGAAAAAACAAAGCTAAGAAAACAAATAATCAATTGAGGAGGAAAAGTTCATGGAAAATCAAATCTCAAGGACACGATTATAGAGCTAGAAGAAAATATAATTAGCAATTTGACTATACATCGTTTGGAACTAAGTTGGATATCAACCCCATCAAAGAAGAAATGAACAAGCTTATATAATTAGACCATGAACATAACAAAAGAGCCTTGAACCTCATAATTTTTGGTGTAAAAAAGAAGAAATATGAGGACATTGTGATCCAGGTGGATATCAGTGGCCACCCACCTTTTCCAACTGGCTCAAAATAGTTTTCTGGCAATTTACTATTTTTAGTAGTTTTTCACTTCCGAAGCCGTTTTGAGGCCCTAAATGATGTTTTTTTTTGGGAAAATGGGGAGAAAAGTGGAAAATTCCTTTGATATTTCATCCAAAATGAATCTCCTCGACGATACCTTTCCAACGGGCTATCATACGCCTAAAACGGAGATCGTATGCAAAAGTTACGACCCCGGGAAGTTGATGTACTAACTTACCCAAACGGGGCCCACATGACTTTTGACGCTTCATCTCCTAGGGTTAGGTTTTTGGATGTATAGGGTTTTTGGTATTCCTTATTATTGTAAAAAGACCTTTAGAGCCTCATTGTAATCATCTTCTTGCGAATGAGCGCACCCGTCACATCTCTGCTCAGAGATAAGCTGCCACCATTCCAGCAAGCTTATTTCTGCTGCATTTTACAATTTCAGCTTATTTTCTTATTGAATAGAAAACCAATTTTATTGTATCTCTGTTATTTTGTGTTTATCATATGTTAATAATCTATATTCATTTCGTTCTTCTCATAAAATACAGATCAATGGTATCAGAGCGGTCCGCTCCTTGTCATCTTAATGCATGTACCCAACGAGGTTGGAGTACAAAGAGTTGGGTCTCGAGCTTGTTTCTCTTAAGGACAAAAGCTCTCGCACACCCAAGCAACCTCTCAGGGTAGGAGAAAATAATGATGGGACAATATATCCTTTCAAACTATTGATTGAGGAATCCCTCACGCAACAAAGGAACGAGATGATGGATAGTTTCGTGCAAATCCTTCGACGAGTACCAACATGCGACACATCTTCTTCAAGTGGAGGCACCGCCCCCTTCACGGTACAAATAAAATTCAATATTCCTATATTTGAAGGTCATATAGATGCAGATGCTGTAGACAAGTGGTTGAATCTACTAGAAGGGTATTTTTCTGTCCATAACTTTTCGAATATAGAAAAGATTACTTTTGCGCTTCTTAAAGCCGTTCCCCATGTGAAAGATTGGTGGGAAACTTTCTGTGAGCAAAAGGAAACAGATGAAACCTCATTATTTACAGTCACAAACACCTGGGAGTCCTTTATGGATGCTATTAAGGAACAATACTACCCTGTCGGAAGTTATGACGACTTGTATACCAAATGGACCACACTGCAGCAATAAAGAGACCAAGCAGTGCCAAATTTCACAAATATCTTCCATACCTTGCGCACCAAGTTGGGTATCAAATATTTAGAGCGACATTTGGTGCTCAAGTATCATGGTGATCTGCATAGATAGATCCATACCTAAATGGAATTTATGGACATCTTGTCCTTGGGTGCAGCTTACCGATATGCCGTCAAAATCGAGCAGAAGCTCAAACAAAAGATGCGACAATTTGGGCCTGGGAACCCCTCACAACAAAATCCAGGAAAGGGCGGCCCCAACCCACAAAACAAAGGATAGAGAAAACATGGACAATATAAGGAAAACCAGTCTAATTCGCAAGCCAAGAAAGACACTGAAAAGAAAAAGAAAGATACCGGGAAGTGGTGCGACTTCCATAAGAGCCCTTGGCATAACACTGCTGACTGCCACTCAAAGAAGTCGCTGGTGGCCGAAGTGAAAGCCTCTAAATCAGATGTAGGTTTTGACTCTGAGCCAGAACTAGAAAGGGGAAGACATATCATTAACACAGAACCTAGTTCCACCGTTTCTACCACCAAGCTCCAACCTGGTGAACCAGACAAAGCAGAAGAAGGAGAGTGCCTCTTCCATTCACAGATGTGCGTAAAAGGCACCCCACTGCACTTCATCATTGATATAGGTAGCTAGAAGAACCTCATCTCAGCAGAGGTCATCAAATGGTTGGCCCTGCCGACAACGCCGCACCCACAAACCCTACACCATTGTATGGATCCGCCAAGGAAGCAATCTCCGTGTCAACCAACAGTGCCAAATGTTGTACGACATCAAGCCCTTCAAAGAAAAGGTATTGTGTGATGTTGATCCTCTCGAAGTTTGTGATGTTCTTTTGGGCCAACCTTATTTATGGAAACTTCATGCTGTATATGAGTCTAGGCCTCATAGTGTTATTATTACTTTGACCAGGAAATTATACAGGATACCCGAGGCACTCCCACCTAGTGATATTTCCTTGATCTCTGCTAAGCAATACAGGAAGGTCATCTCTCAAACCGAGAAGTTTGTCTTCTTCGTGATTCACTCTCAGAATAAGCAAAATATCACAGCCACATCCAGGGTCTCTGCGACTGACCTCTCCACACAGCAGAAGCAAGTAGATAAGGTCTTGGAATAATACTCAGATATCTTCTCCTCACCTACCGGGGTACCTCTACACTGCCAGGTCAAGCACCCCATCGATCTGACCCCCAACGCACTGCTGCCCAATGGGCTAGTCTATCGCCACTCTCTGTTACAGAATGAGGAGAACAAGCAACAAATCCAAGAACTACTCCACAAGGGGCACATCCGTCCCAGCTCATCACCTTGTGGGAGCCCAATCATGATGGTACAGAAGAAAGATGGAAACTGGTGACTCTGCATTGATTACTGGGCTCTGAATAAAATCAGAGTCAGAAACCGTTACCCGATTCCCCAAATCGACGACCTCCTTGATCAACTCACGGGGGCCAAACACTTCAGTAAGATTGATCTGAAGTCTGGCTACGACGAGGTCCTGATAGAATAGACAGATGTATGGAAGACCACCTTCAAGTCAAAGGAAGGCCTTTTTGAATGGTTGGTCATGCCCTTTGGTTTGACAAATGCTCCAACCACTTTCATGAGGATGATGGACGATATCCTGCGACCATTCACCAATACTTTTGTAGTGGTGTATCTGGATGACATTCTCATTTACAAAAAGACTTGGGCCGAACACTTGCAGCATATTCAACAGGTTATGCACACCCTGCGGCAACATAAGCTATACACCAACTTGGAAAAATGCTCCTTCGGCATGGACAGGGTCCATTGCCTGGGCTACATCATTGATCAACATGGCGTACATGTGGATCCAACTAAGATCCAAGTCATNAGGTTATGCACACCCTGCGGCAACATAAGCTATACACCAACTTGGAAAAATGCTCCTTCGGCATGGACAGGGTCCATTGCCTGGGCTACATCATTGATCAACATGGCGTACATGTGGATCCAACTAAGATCCAAGTCATTCATGACTGGCCAACCCCAACCACACTCACTGAGTTTTGGAGCTTCTTGGGCCTTGCCAATTTCTACCGCAAGTTCGTATTGGGATTCTCCCATATTGCATGGGCCCTCAGCCAAATAACCAGGGGTGGTGGTAAGGTGAAATTTGTGTGGGGCCGGTCCCAACAACAAGTGTTCAATGATTTGAAGCAGTTCTTGTGCTCAACCACAGTACTTTCACTACCATACCTACAACAACCCTTTGAGATCGAGATAGATCCTTCAGAATATGCTGTGGGTGTCATTCTCACTCAGCATGGCCACCCCGTGGCCTATCATAGTGAGACACTATTAGATGATGTTTGTAAGTAACCTACTTACGACAAAGAAATGTACTCCATTGTGCAAGCTTGCCGCCAGTGGAGACATTACATTCTCTGGAAGGAGTCATTCATCCACACTGATCATAAGCCACTGCAGTTCATGCAGACACAAGGAAAATTGCAGAATGGCTGCCATCAAAAGTGGTCCACATACTTGTAGCAATTCCACCTCAACATCAAGTATAAAACAGGAAACACCAATCACGTCACTGATTGCCTCAGTAGACCACCAGTCGTGACACTCACCATGGTGCTAGACTCTTGCGGCCATGAGACCTCTGGATGGCCCCAACTCTATGAGACAGACCCAGACTTTGCCACCACCTACCAAATGTTGGGTGAAAATGAAATTGTCGATAATTTCCATTTCAGGATGGGTTGTTGTGTCGTCTAGGCCATATCTGTGTTCCATCAAGTGAGAAAGCGAAGATGATCAAGGAATCCCACTACAGTTGGGTGGCAGGACACTTCGGCATTGAAAAGATAGTGGTGATGCTACATAAACATTTCTACTGCCCGAAACTTCGACAGGAGGTCAACAAGTATATCAGGTCCTGCACTGCCCGTGATATTGCCAAACCAACCACTAAGAAACAAGGCCTGTACACCCCTCTTCCTACTCCTAACAGGCCATGGGAATCCATCTCAATGGACTACATGTTGGGCCTTCCATCCACCAAGCGGGGAAATGACTGTGTTTTTGTGGTTGTTGATCACTTTTCTAAGATGGCGATTTTGGTTGCCTGCAAGAAGAAAATCAAAATAGAGGCCACTGCCAAGATCTTCTTTGAAAGAGTCTGGGTACATTTTGGAATCCCACAAACCATTGTCTCAGATCGAGATAGTCAATTTCTCAACACATTCTGGTCGAGCCTCTGGTCACTGCTAGACACTAAGATCACCAAATCCACGACCTTCCAGCCCCAGACAGATGGCCAAACCGAGGTCGTAAATCAAATGATTGTGCATATCCTTTGCATGTATAATTCAAAGGACCCTCACACATGTGATGAGAGCCTTCCCTATGTCCAGCATAGCTACAACCAAGCCTTGCATAGCTCAACCGACCATAACCACTTTCAGGTGGGGTTGGGATTCCAACCATTGGGTCCCATAGATGTTGCACTTCCCCTTGCGGTCACCTCGACTGACTCATCTCCTGCTCCAAATGAAGCTGACAAAGCCACTCAGTTCATTGAGAGGATACAACACATCTTCCAACAGGTTCAAGATATCCTATAGAAGTCCAATGACAAGTACAAGTAAAACCATGATCAACATTGGGTGCCACATAAGTTTCAGGTGGGCGACAATTTTTGGTTGCACTTGTAGAAAGAACGCCTTACAAGACCCCATAAGAAGCTTCACCCACTCTGTTATGGGCCCTACACCATCACCAAGGTTGTGGGGGATAATTCTTTTGAGATTAACATTCCTCCTTTCCTTGGCTTGCACCCAGTGTTCAATGTGGATCTCCTTCGCCGTTATTTTCCACCATTATTGGACACCTCAGAAGTAGCAGAACAACTGACACCAACAGAGCTCAACCCCGACTGCATAAAAAAAACATACAGTGATTAGATTGTGGACACACAGATCAAGGGAACTCGACAACAAAGGATCCAGCTTTATCGAGTCGTCAAAGCAGGGCAACTCCTGCACCAAGGCAAGTGGTTCACCCGAGGCCAAATTCAACAGAAATTTCCTCATCTGATGGGGGAACTCAAATAAATGGAGACCATTGCTTCCTAATGAGGGAGGATTGATCCATGTGGATATCGGTGGCCACCCACCTTTTCCAACTGGATCAAAACAATTTTCTGGCAATTTTGGTAATTTACTATTTTTAGCAGTTTTTCACTTCCAGAGCCGTTTTGAGGCCCTAAACGATGTTTTTTTTTTTTTGAAAATGGGGAGCAATATAAAATTTCCTTCTATTTTTCCTCCAAAATGAATCTCCTCGATGATACCTTTACAACGGGCTATCATACACCTAAAACGGAGATCGTATGCAAAAGTTACGACCCTGGGAAGTTGATGTACTAACTTACCCAAATGGGGCCCACATGACTTTTGGCGCTTCATCTCCTAGGGTTAGTTTTTTGGATGTCTAGGGTTTTTGGAATTCCTGTTTATTGTAAAAATGCCTTCAAAGCATCATTTTAATCATCTTCTTGCGAATGAGCGCAACCATCACATCTCTTCTCAGAGATAAGCCATCACCATTCCAACAATCTTGTTTCCACTGCATTTTACATTTCCAGCTTATTTCCTTATTGAATAGAAAACCAGTTTTACTGTATCTCTGTTATTTTGTGTTAAGCACCTATTAATAATCTGTATTCATTTTTTTCTACTCATAAAATCCGGATCACACTGTCGCAATAGTCAAGGAAGAATTAAAAAATAAATCACAAATTGAGACAACTTGCCTCATAGAAGCAAAGAGGTTGGAAAAAATAATTGAACGTAAGGATAGGTTGATCCAGGTTAAGGTAATCTCTATTGACCATAAATATGGCGTATTCAACAAAACTCCAAGCTTAAAAGGATCAGAAATATTTATCAATGAAGACCTCATTCAAGAGGACCAAGCTGAATTAAGGAAGGAAGTTCAAAAAGTGACAGAAGCCAGGAAGGAAGGGAAATGGAAAATCATTCGGAATCAAAAGGCTATTATTAGGGATAGAGACAAAAAAGATAACGATAAATAACAATTTGGGACACTCTGAATCCTCTTTTGGAGCTGTCGTGGTTTTCCATGGAGTAAAGGGCCTATACTAAGTTGAATCTTAGGTGACATTAACATTATTCTCTTGGTTGAAACTTGAGATCATGAAGAATGTAAGGTCCCTAATATTGAGGGATTTGTTTTGTGGTCCACATGGAACAAGAAGTCCTCCCATAGAGGGATTGGAGGCATAACATGTTACATAAAAATGAACATCTCTCCTCACATCTAGCTTCATAAGAAAAATCCTCTCAATCAATACATATGGATGGAGATATTTGATATTAACACTAAGAATATGTATATAGCAATATGCTATTTCACACCTATTAACTCTACTTTTTATACAAGAAACAATCTATATAAGAACTTTCCCTACAAAATCTTAGAGCAAGATATCTACAATATGAAAAATGAAGGTAGTATCTTCATGTTAGGAGACTTTAATGCTAGAACTGCAACCAATCAAGCTATTATTTTAAGTAATGAGTCCAACCCTAATCCTTTTTGGCTAGATGAGGACCTTGTTTTAGTTAACAGTTACAAAACAAACTCTGAAGACTTAATTGATAATTTGTTTGGTACTGAGTTAATCAAGCTCCGTAGTTCTTAAGATTTAATAATTTGCTATGGTCTAAAGAAGTGGCCAAATTCTAATAGGATGAATTGTATCCATGGGATGGGTAGTAGAGTTGTTGACTATGTAATATCAAATATCCTCAGATACGACCAAATAGTAAACTTTGATATTTTAGATGGCCATGGACTTGAATTTGATCATCGAACTCTAACCATGACTCTTAACTTTACCATTCACAAAAGCTTTGTTGAGGAGCACTCTCACAACCAAAGGCACTTAATTTTTGACAAACAAAAATCTGATCTCTTCTTAAAAGACTTAATTAATGCTTTAAAACTCATATCATATCATAACAATATTGAAGCCGACTATAATAATTTTACAACAACCCTCTCTACTTCTGTTAACTCCCAAAGTAAAACCGTTCTTTCGGTTGAACTTTGTAGAGGATATCCTGGCTATTGGTCGCATGCTTAAGCTACTTTTTGTGTTTTTATAGTTCAAGAAAATTTTTGGTTTTGATTCTGTCAAGAGATTGGAAAARMAACARCTTTYGGTGGTWTGGGCGAGCCCCYARCGTGCTCATTAACCACYGAAAGYGTTYAKTTTCGTCGGATAAGTGGTCRATTTCAAAAGMAAKCAACCACCGAAAAGGTTTGAACGCGCAAAAAGAAGGCTCGTGCTTTCGCACGAGCCAGATGTCAAATTTCGCTGCAATGATGAGAAGTTCAAACCGCCGAAAGCGCGCGTCGTGGGAGTTGATGTTCGTTCATGGGTTTCAACCGAAAGCTCCAGAATTCCTGCGCGTTATTCACTACAAAAATCATTTTCAAATCTGCGCCAGCGGTGATAGTCAGATACGGTCGCACGGAGCTTCTCTCCTTTCCCACTGGCAGATACATTCACCATTTTCGACAGGTTATCCACTCATTTTAAAACTAAAAGTGTCATTAAGGAGTCCGAGAATCGCTGGAGATAGCTATCAACACGCGATTTTTTCAACAAATCGTGATTTTGAAATCTTGGTCCCTCGTTTCGAGCAAACTGGCATAGTAGCTCCGAATTCAACCAGCATTTCAAGACG
>ML797596.1:100217-119099 GCA_009831015.1 Picea engelmannii | reverse complement strand
TTCTGTCGACCCAAAACACCAGCCTGTAGCCTCGGCACAAAATCCTGCAGTTTCAGAAGCCATTACTCCAACTCCCGCAATTAACTCCTTGCACCCACCTCACGATAAGGGGGAAACAAATGACACAATCATGATCTCAGCATTGCTCCCAGGGACTCAGAAGAGACCTCATGAATTAGACAACTCAGACAACGACAAAGAAGCACCACGGAATTCAGCAGCTCAAGATTTTGGCACTTCCTCAGACCATTTGGCTTTGGTGGTAAAGGCCGCTGAGCCTACCAGCTCCTCCGGTTGGATTGATGTACGCAAAAAAAAAGGAAGAAAGGATCCTCATTGGAAAACACAATGATCCGGTCCTTCTCCTTCTATTGTATTGTTTCATCTGGATCTCCTTTAGCATAGGCTAGTTTCAAATGATCCCCTGTTCTCTTTCTGGGGGGTCTTTTCCCATCCGCAAATCAATGTATTACTTTGTACTCTTTTCCATGGATTGAATAGAAGGATTCTCCCCTCTCTTACTTAAAAAAAATAAAATATTTTCAAACATATAGCATGCATTCATTACAAAAAAATGGAGTAGATAATCATGGAATCTTAATATGGATGGAGACTCCCAAATCAATACAATGATGTCTAATGGCTGTAATAACAACTACATAATACTTTCACAAACGCTTTCCTGATGATGGACCACAATAGTTTGGTCCGAAACGTCGAAAAACATAAAACCTATGCGATGGATCCGAAAGAACTCTCTGAAAAAAACAATGATCGCAAAAGTCTTAGAACATAAATACATAATACTATCGAGCACAAAAATATAATGGATTCCAGAAAGATACATAATCTACTACAATAACAAACAAGAAAACCTGGAATGATGCCAACCTATGGTGTCTATTGATCCAAGACTCACTAAGCCTTACTCTTCTCTGCTCCAACAACAACGATTTGCAATCAACCCCCTCCTGAGCTCCTCACAATCCCAGTCCGACAGATGGATGCAAACCCCAATTCCCAGAGGTCGTTGTGGGACAACCTATGCTCAACCCACAGGGGGTTTCCCCTTTTACAGATGCGTGAAACCCTCTCTTAACTTGGAGATATGAAACTTGGAATCTTCCTAAAAATCGCCAAAAACACCCTGTGCAAGCCGATATGTTCCCCAACTCCCTCTAGTATGAAATCAAACACCAAATGAACTCCAATGAGAACTCCGGATGAATCCTCCTCTTGTCTAGATAGGATGGATTTTGCACCACTGAAACTAAACCTGCAGTGGAAGGGTTTTACCTAAAACCCCAACGAAAACGCTAGCTACACGAGCACTCAACAACATATCAAATCATAATTCCAAGGGGAAGGATTACTCCTCTATTTATCCTTTCTTTGGACCTTCTAGATTTTCCCCCCATTTTGACCAAATCAAATATTCACTTTATTTTCCTTCCAATTCCATTTAAATATAATTGTTTATTTTATTTAATGTCACTTTTAGGATTTGTCATTCCTCTTACCTAGTGACACCAAATAAACCTCCTTGACTCCCTTTTTCTTTTTTGACTATAGCCTATGATATTCGTATAGGCTATTGAGTCATCCCCTATCACGATCAATTAGAAGGAGATATTTTTTGATTAATTGGGTTGGTTGTCATTGATGTCAACCCTTGAAGAAAGTCCAGTAGCAAATTTTGGTAGCACAAAGGTTTGGGTAATGGACCCAAGTTTGTTTGATGGATAATGGTATGAGTTTTGATATATTTGTAGGTAAACCTATTCTAGATGGATAATACATGTCATGCCATTTCTGGTGGTATGTGGAACGTCACATAACTCCTCATGGTTAGAGAGTTATGGCCATGTGAAGTTGGACAACCCTCATGAGTCATATAGAAGCCCCAAAAGGTCAAAGTAGTCAAAGTGTTTGCAAAGAAGAAATTATTTAAATAATAAAGTGAAGTGATGAGTGTACTATAATTCAAAGAGGATGCAAAATAAATTATTTAAATAATAAAGTTTATGGAGAGCTTACTAATTATGGAAAGTGGTTAAGTTAAGTGGACAAGTGGTTATAAGTGAGTTAACCCTAAAATAAAGAAAGTGGGTTAAGATGGTTAAAAGGTAACCCCTTGAGGATGCTACATGAAAGTATAAATAAGAGGCAAAGGTCTCTCATTTAATCACCTATTGAATATCATTGAATATCTATTTTGTGAAAGGTTATTTGGGAAGGTATTATTGATAGAGAAAAGTGTAGCAAGAAAAGTGTGGTAGAAAAAGTGCAACAGAAAAATCGCAGCAGGAACACTGTGGCAGAAAAATCGCGGCAAGAAAACTACAACAGAAAAAGTGTGGTAGGAAAATCGCGGTAGAAAAAGTGCGGCAGGAAAATCGTGGCAGAGAAAGGGCGGCAAAAAAATTGCGGCAGAAAAACCACGACAGAAAAATCGCAGCAACAAAATAATACAAGAAGAAAAATGTATGGTTTTCATATGTGTAGTGTTGAATTTATGAATCAAGTTGAGGGTTTTCCTTGTAAATATGTTGGATGCCCTATTGGGAGTTTATGGCTTGCTGTAGAGTTGATCTGAGGCAGATCTATTGATGTTTAGTATTGGTTCATGTTTGAGGGATTTTGGTTGAGGTATGTTGTTGAAGTTATTGGTATAGATAGAGGTTGTATAACAGTGAGTTTGTAGCAGATGGTTTGAGGTACAAACTTGTGGTATAGTGTTTGAGGTATATGTGATCAGATCAGATTGGTTGATGAGTAAACAGTGATAGGTTTCTCAGTGACATATTCAGTTTCTACAGGTTGAGGTACGGGTTGGTGCATGGTTGATGCACTTGTTTATGGTACAAGTTGATTACAGGTTGTTTGGTACAGGTTGGTGCATGGTTGATGCACTTGTTTATGGTACATGTTGATTATAGGTTGATTGGTACATGTTTACAATAGTATATCTCACAGTGATACTGTGACAATGGTTCCATCATTCTACTTTTATATCAGGGTGGTTGGACAGGGCAAGGGCAGGTGGTTGTAGCCACCTTCCAGTTGTAGCGGGAGAACATAGGGGGTTGGAGTCTTCTTCTAGTTGTAGCCAAAGAATTGGGGAGTTGGATCTTCCTTCAGGTTGTAGCCTAAGAAACTAGGGGGTTGGAGCCTCCTTCTGGTTGTAGCCAAAGAATTGGGGAGTTAGAGCTTCCCTCAGGTTGTAGCCTAAGAAACTAGGGGGTTGGAGACTTCTTCCAGTTGCAGCTGGAAAACAAAGGAAGTTGGTGCTTCCAATGAATGTAATTATTAAAGACATATAAGAAAAATCATTCTGTGGTTTTCTTCCGCTTTGGGTTTCCACATAAAAACACTGGTGTACTATGTATGTGCATGATTTCTCATTTGTTCATTGTTTATTTACTCTGCAATTATTGGATGATAATGCTACATTGATATACCACTTGCGTATTGTGGTTAGAAAATGATTGGATTGCTCTATTACTGATTCACCCCCTCTCTCAGTAATCCAACAACATTAGAGTCTTACCTTCCCAATATTGCTTCTCCTCAAGAAATTTCAAATCATGGTGTTGTAATATCTGCTCCCCTCCCCAGGTATTATCTTCTACGAGAAATCCTCTCCATACAACCAAATACTCTCGAATGAACTTGCTCCTCAATCTTCATTCCCTGACATCAACAATTCCCTCGGGAGCTAGAACCAACTATCCCTCCTCATCTAGTGGAGAAATATTTTCCGAAGTGATGACTTGTTGTCCCAATTCGTTCTTGAGGTAGGACACATGGAAGGTATTGTGGATCCTTCTGCCCTCTGGTAGCTCAGCCTCGTATGCAAATTCCCCAAATCTCCTAATCACACTATAGAGCACATAGAAGTGAGGTTAAAGTTTCCCTGCACCACTCTTCTTCAGTGATGAATTTTTGTTCGGCTTCCATATGAGAAAGACAATATATCCAACCTCAAATCTGTGTTCTACCCTATGTCTATTTGCATACATATTTTGGTAATTCTGAGCATCCTACAAATTCTCCTTCAAGACTCTTTAGATGTCCTGATTTTCCTATAACCTATCCTTGGCCTTAGTAGTTCGACTCTCTCCAAACGAAAAATCCACAAAAGATAGAGCGTCGTATCCATACAATGCCCTGAATGGGATCATCCCGATGGACAGGTGATGAGTGGTGTTGTAGTGATGCTCCCCGAGATGCAACCATTTTATCCATGCCTGTTGCTGCCCTAACACATAGTTCCTTAGGTACCCCTCAATTCATTTGTTTACTGTCTCGGTTTCCCCATCTTTCTAGGGTGATAGATAGTGCTAGGTGTCAACCGTATCCCATATATACTGAACAACTCCTACCAAAATGTACTGAGAAACCTGTTATCCTAGTCACTGGCTATGTTCCTCGGAAAGTCATGGAGTATGAACACCTCCCTGAAGAATAGATCTGTTACCTGAGATGTGGTTCACTCTATAGGAATAAAAAATAAGTGAACATATTTAGTTATCCTTTCCACTACCATGAAAATACAGTCCCTACCATGTACCTTAGGTAATCCTGTGATGAAGTACATGGAAATACTTTCCCAATTCTGCTTCAGAATCGGTAATGGTTGAAGTATTCCTGTAGGATGTGTGAACTCTGACTTGTTCTGCTGGAAATTCATGCACTCCTTCACATGACAAAGTACATCCCCTTTGAGACCCTTCCACAAGAATCTCTCCCTCACCTACATGTAGGTCTTTAGATACCCTTGGTGTCCTGCCAGTGGTGCATCATGCCTTGCCGTCAAAATATTATCCTTGAGTGTGGAATAAGGGAAAATATAGATCATGTCTTTGTAGTAGATGATGTCATCAACTACCCTATACCTGTCATCTTGAATACTGCCCTCCATCACCTCACAAGCGAAGGTATTATTGGATTATTCCACCCAGAGAATGAACTTCCAGTCTATTGAGATCTCTGTCATGGAGAAGGCTGCAGGTCTTCTGGATAAGGCGTAGACAACTAAATTGTTCTTTCCTTGTACATACTCGATGTAGAAATCATATGATTGTACCTTACTCACCCATTTATGTTGCCTCTCGTTCAGGTCCCATTGCTCCAAGAAATATCTCAAGTTTTTATGTTCAGTATGGACCATGAAGCATCCTCCTACCAAGTATTGTATGAATTTGGCCAATGCATGCAAGATGGCCAACCTTTCCTTATCATTGATAGAAAAGAGATTCTCAGTTTCCCTTAGCTTCCTTCTCTTGAAAGTTATCAGATGTCGATTCTGCATCAATACTGCTCCTATCCCTTCACTGGATGTGTCACACTCCATGAAAAAAGGCTGTGTAAAATATGGAAGTGATAATACTTGGAAAGTGCTCATGACCCTCTTCATTCTGTCGAATGCCACCTGTGCATCCTCTGATCATCAGAATGCCACCTTCTTAGTGAGGTATATTAATGGCACAAACAATTGTGAAAATACTTTCACAAAGCACTTGTAATAGCTACATATCCCAAAGAATCCTCGTAGATATGTGATTGATATGGGAGTGGGCCAGTCTAATATGGTATGGATCTTCTCCCGATGCACCTTTACTCCCTCAACACCAATCATGTGCCCTAGATAGAGGATATCTGTCAAACCGAACTCACAATTTTTATCCTTGGAAAAAAGAAATTGTTCCTTAATGATGGTGAGAATATCATCCACATGCTTCATGTGTTCCTCCCACATCCTGCTATAGATGAGAAGATCATCAAAGAACAATAGTAAAAATTTCCTCAGCTGTTTGTTGAATATATGGTTCATGCATGACTAAAAGGTAGTTTGTGCGTCAGTCAACTTGAAGGGCATGACTAGAAAATCGTAGTGCCCATAGTGACACCTGAATGTTGTTTTATAGATATCCTCCTCCCTGACCTGAATATGGTGGTATCCTGATCACAGATCAACCTTTGAGAAGTACACTGCTACATGCAACTCATTGATCAACTCATGAATCTTGGGTATTGGGTATCAGTCTTTGATGGCCTTCTTTTTTTGTGCCCTGTAGTCTATGCACATCCTCATAGTACCATCTTTCTTCTTCACCAGTACAACTAAAAAAGAGAAATGACTAGAGCTAGGATTGATGTGTCCCATCTCTAGTAACTCCTTTAAGACCTTCTCTATTTCATCCTTGAATATTTTTGGATGCTTGTAAGGAGTGGTGATCATGGGCTTCTACCCCTCTTCTAGATCAATGACATGCTCAAATCCTCTGTTAGGTGGTCTCCCTACCGGAAATGGTTCAAACACTCTCTCATGCTTTCCAAGCAGTGCCTGGATATCCACAGGGTAATGCTGGCGTTCCTGTGATGGATTCTCCATGGTGATCAAGCACTCTGCTGTGCAAGCCACGTCCTTGTGTTTAAAAAGGGCCTCCATGCGTTGGTTAGACACGATCCTGGGATCACTTTTCGACATACCTCTTAGGATGACTCATTTTCCACCCTTGTCCTGGAACTGCATCCTCATGCCCTTATAATTCATGTGGATATCTCCCAAAGAGTATAACCACTGAACTCCTAGCACCACATAAGTATCTGCTAAATCCATGACGTAAAATTCATCAATCAACATATAGTTTCCCAAGGTTACTTCCAATCCCCTGATCCTATGAGTACACATCATGTTGTGTTCGACAACACAGGTATTCCAACAGAGGAAGAACACCTTCAGTAACCTCTCACACAACCATATCAAATAACAACACATCGATGTTGACGTGGTAAAACACCTACTAGGAAACATCCACGACCCCAACCAACCCGACCACTTGGAGAAGTTTATTAATGCAAAAAAAGGATTACAGAGAGATTTTACAAGAGATTTTCTCACAATCGATCATCGACAAATTACCCTCCATGCTCTTTAAATAGAGATCATGGACCAATCGGGTGTTAATCCATGGATCAATGACCATTAAGATCGAGGACAATATGAACCGTTAGATCACTCTATGTCGGGAACATATTGTGACCGTAGGATTTCCTAACTAAAAATGCATACTAATGCATACTAAAGAAACACACTAAGAAACACGCTTTTACCTAACAACACATTAGACCAAGTAGATCTTAACTAACTTCTAAGTGTCTAAATATCCTAACATCCCCCCTTAAGAACAAATTGGGATAGGATTGAAGGATTTAAAATAGTGACACAATAGGAGAAGGAAGGAGGAATTATAGCCTATCCCCCCTTAATGACAACTTCCTGAACTCCTAATATAGATCGAAGTTTGGAAAACTTCGCTTCTGTAAGAGACTTTGTGAAAATGTCTGGAACTTGATCTTCTGTAGGACAAAAGAGAACTTCAATAAATTGATCATGAATGAGCTTTTTGATGAAGTACATGTGTAGCTCGATGTGTTTTCTGTGCTGATGTTGAATTGGGTCTTTAGCAATCTTGATGGCACTTTGATTGTCACACCAAAGGTTGGTCGGATGCTGCTTCTAGAATCCAAACTCTGAAAGAATATTTCGAAGCCATAAGGCTTCCCGATTTGCAATTACCGCTACTTGGTACTCCGCTTCTGTTGAAGAAACTGAAATAGCTTGTTTTTTATTACAGGCCCAAGTGACAGGTCCTGAACCAAGGCTGAAAAAATAACTTGCAGTAGAATTCCGATCATCAGGGTCACTAGCCCAATTTGAATCAGTGAAACCAACCAATAAAGGAGTCCCCCTAAACTGTAATGTATTTTGAACTAAACTGTACCACGTACATAGCGAAGTATCCTTTTAGCTGCTTTCCAATGGATTTCATGGGGTGTTTGCATATACTAAGCAACAAGAACAACACCAAAGGAAAGATCAGGATGGGTATGAGCCAAGTATAATAGGATATCAACTAACTGACGGTACAGGGTGACATCAAGTTCGGGAGAAGTACAGGTGGTAGTAATATTGACTCTAGACTGGAAGGGAGAAGGGGCTAATTTAGAATCGTCCATGTGAAAGCGACGAAGAAGGTCACAAGCATACTTACACTGGGAAAGAAAAATTCCTTCATTGGTTTGCAAAACATGGAGGCCAAGGAAATAGTGCAAAAATCCTAAGTCTATCATTTCAAATTTCTTCTTAAGGCTGGTTTTCACATGGTTTAAAAGTTTTGAGTCACTACTAGTAAGAATAAGGTCATCAATATAAAGGAAAATGATTATGAGATGGCTTCCTACTTTCTTGGTATAGACATTAGGATCAAAATGACATCTAGAGAATCTAGTGTCAATAAGAAAGTTTTCCATTTTGGAATACCAAGCTCGAGGAGCTTTCTTAAGACCATAAAGAGATTTATTAAGGTGAAAAAAAAGGCTAGAGTCATTTTGGACATAACCATGAGATTTTTCTATGTAGATTTATTCTTTCAAGTCTCCATGAAAGAAGGCGGATTTAACATCCATCTGATGGACCTCCCATTTATGTGAGGTAGCAAGGGCAAGAACAAGGCATATGGAATTCATTTTGGCTATAGGGGAAAAGGTTTCATTATAGTCAATTCCTTCAACTTGGGAAAATCCTTTGGCAACTAACCGAGCCTTGTTTCTTTCAACACTTCCATATGATGCATACTTAGTTATGTAGACCCATTTACATCTGACAAGTTTTCTTCCTTTTGGAAGAGGTACAAGATCCCAAGTATCATTTGTCATTAAAGAACTATACTCTTCATTCATTGTTGTATCCCAATCTGGATGACCTGAAGCTTCTACAAATGTCTCTGGATCACGAGTCTCTGAAACTTGAGCCAAAAGAGAAGAGGCTCACTGGAACTCTGAATGTGTTCGACGCTGATCTGAAGGATCACCAACAAGACCACCAACTGCTTCTCGTGTTGAATAGACCCATCTAGGAAGTGGTGGAACTGGTGTTGGTTCAAGTTCAAAGGACTCATATGGAGGAAGGTGAGTAGGCGGAGGTGGATTTTCATCCTCACTGTCATCATCTGAAGAAGAAACTAGAATAGGAATAGAAGAAGGCACAAACACCAAAGATGGATTGTAGGCCGAAGAAGTCACAATTGCCGAATTAGGCTCGCATGCCAAGAGATTTTCATCAAATTTAACATCTCTTTTAATAATAATTTCATTACAATGTGCTTGAAGAAGTGAATAACCTTTGACATATTTAGAATAACCAACAAATATACACTTCTCACTCTTAGGCTGCAATGCTTTCCTTTTCTCATCAAGAATGTGAGCCCATGTTATACTGCCAAATACATAGAAGTAACTTACATTTGGTGATCCAGAATATATTTTCAGAACAAAATGAATACAGATTATTATCAAAATATGCTTAACACAGAATAAGACATATACATTAAAACTGGTTTCTATTCAATAAGGAAATAAGATGAAACTGTAAAATGCAGCGAAAACAAGCTTGTTAGAATGGTGGCAGCTTATCTCTAAGAAGAGATGTGACAGCTGCGCTCATTTGCAAGAAGATGATTTTACAATGAGGCTCCAAAAGCCTTTTTATCATAAATAAAATCCAAAACCCTAACCCCGAAAGATGAAAAGCCAACAGTTTTGTGGACCTCGTTTTGGGTAGTTTGGTGTATCAACTTCTCGGGGGCGTAACTTTCGCATACGATCTCCGTTTGGGGCGCACGATAGCTCGTTGAAAATGTATCGTCGAGGATATTAATTTTGGGGGATCAATCAGAGCCTTTGGCCATCATTGAGAATCTATATCCCAAAAAACCTTCATTTAGGCCCTCAAAATGGCCCCAGAAGTTAAAAACTGCTAAAAATAGTAAATTACCAAAATTGCCAGAAAACTGTTTTGAGCCAGTTGGAAAAGGTGGGTGGCCACCGATATCCATCTGGATCAATCCTCCCTCCNGAAAAGCGTTTGCTGAATCTACATCGTGATGAGTTGCTTTCCTTGTTGGAGAAGTTGCGTTGCTTAGCTTGTTGAAGGTTGTCATGAACCTATGGCTGGAAGGGTTGGACCTTTTTAAACATTATGGCTACATGAGATGCTTGTGTGAAGAAGGAATCTTTGCACTTTTCTGCAATCTTTTCGACCTACTTCTGCTGGATAGAAGGTGCTTGGACTGAGGCTGAAATGATGTTCTTTTGTTCACGCTTTGAACATATTGTGAAGAAGATGAATTTTGTAGTATGAGATACAACCTTGTGACACTGTTTAGGTGGGACAATAGTTGGAATTACCTCTAGTATCTTGTAGACATGACCCCCCAGAGTAACAATGCCATTACGGGGTCGAGACTCATAAATAACATGGCACTTCCACATATATGGCTGGCCCAAGAGAACATCATAGACATCCAAGGGGGAAACCTCACATAATACCTAGTCCTTGAAGGGATGGATGTCGTATGACAATCGACACTGCTGGCTGACATGAAGATCTCATCCCTAGTGAATCCACCCGATGGCTGGGGTGTGGTGTTGTCGAAAATCCCAACTGTTTGACAACCTCTGTTGACATGAGGTTATTCTGGCTTCCACCATCAACAATAAAATGAAGCAGGGTCCCCTTCACCCACATTTGTGAATGAAAAAGGAGCTCCCCCTCTTCAAAATCTGTTGTTTCTTCTGGTTGAATTTTTGTAGTCGCAAAAATAGTAGTGGGGTCTGTGTCGATGATCTGTCTTCTATCAGTATTTTCAGAATCAAATTCTGAATCAGGGTTCGGCTCCTTGTCTTTTATCCCGGACACCAATGACTCTTTTGAGTGACATTCATTGATGTTGTGCCAGGGTATTTTGTGGAAATCACACCACTTTCCAGTGTCCTTCTTCATATTTCCATGACCTTTCTTTTCCTATGGATTGGACTGATTTTGGAGATGTTCTTTGTTAGGGCCATCTTTATCATACTTTGATTGTTGCGTATTTGCAGACCCGAAATCCCGTTTGTTCTGGTGCTTAAAATTCTGCTCGATTTTAACAACATATTGATAAGCAGAACCGAGTGATGAGATGTCCAGAAAATCCATTTCAGTTTGGATGTATCTGTGTAGAGCCCCATGGTGTTTCAGAACCAAATTTTGTTCGGAGTCTCTGATACCCAGCTTGGTGCACAAGGTATGGAAGGTATTGGTGAACTACGAAACTTCTTGGCCCCTTTCTTTCCATAGTGTGGTCCATCTCATGTATTGGTCCTCATAGTTTCCAACAGGGTAATATTGTTCCTTTACCACATCCACAAAAAAATCCCAAGTGTGCTCGACCCCGTATATTCTAAACTCCTCTGTGGAACTTTGCTCCTAGTAAGTTTCCCACCAATGTTTTACATGGGGGAGAGCCTTAAAGAGTGTGAAGGTGATCTTTTCCCTGTCAGAGAAATTATGAACAGAGAAATAACCTTCTAGCAGATTTAACCATTTTTCTAAGGCATCCACATCTATCTGTCCTTCAAATATGGGAATATCAAAATTAACTTGTACCTTGAAAGGCGAGGTACTTCCAAAGTGGTCGTTTGATGAAGACGCGCCTGTTGTTATCGACATGCTTGAAGGATGTGGGAAAATTCTCCATCATTTCATCCCTCTATCGCGTGAGAACTTGCTCAAGCAACATATTAATAGAATCATCTGCTCTATCATTTTTATTTTCTTCTGCCATGGGGGTTTCTTGGACATGCGAGAGCGATTTTCTTCAAGAGAGACAAGCTCGAGACCCAACTTTCTATACTCAGACCTCGTTGGGGATATGCACTGAAAAATGATCAAGAGAAGCCTGCTCTAATACCACTGATCTAGAATATATTTGTAGAACGAAATGAATACAAATTATTATCAAAATATGATAAACACATAATAACAAATATACAATAAAACTGGTTTCTATTTAATAAGGAAATAAGTTGAAACTGTAAAATGCAGTGGAAACAAGCTTGCCAGAATGGTGGCGACTTATCTCTGAGAAGAGATGTGACGGTTGCGCTCATTCACAAGAAGATGATTTTAAAATGAGGCTGCAAAGGCATTTTTATCATAAATAAAATCCAAAACCCTAACCCCGAAAGATGAAAAACCAATAGTTTTGTGGACCCCATTTTGGGTAGTTTGGTGTATCAACTTCCTAGGGGCGTAACTTTGGCATACGATCTCCGTTTGGGGCGCACGATAGCTAGTTGGAAAGGTATCGTAAAGGAGATTCGTTTTGGTGGCTCAATCATAGCCTTTGGATATTTTTTAGAAGCTCTATCCCAAAAAGCCTTCATTTAGGCCCTCAAAATGGCCCCAGAAGTTAAAAACTTCTAAAAATATTAAATTGCCAAAATTGCCAGAAAACTATTTTGAGCCAGTTGGAAAAGGTGGGTGGCTACCAATATCCACATGGATCATCTAGTTTAATTTTAGTCCAAGCTTCTTCTGATGTTATATTTTTAAGAGCCTTTGTGGGAGTGTGATTTGCTTTGTAGTTTGCACAGTTGATTTCTTCCACCCAATACTTTAGACTTAATCCCTTAGATTGGATCATACAATTAACCATTTCTTTTAATGTGCAGTTCTTTCTCTCAACAACACCATTTTTTTGTGGTGTATATGGAACAGTGTGCTGGATTTGGATGCCATATGTAGTGCCGTAACTTGTGAAATTATAGTTCACATATTCGCCTCCATTATCTTTTCTTAACTTTTGAATTTGATGTCCAGATTGTTTTTCTACAAGGGCCTTGTAGGACAAAAACTTGTCAAAAACTTCGCTCTTAAGTTTTAAGAAGTAAACCCAAGTACCTTTGGAAAATTCATCAATGAAAGTTAAGAAATACTTGCACCTAGAAAAAGAAGGAGAAGAAACTGGACCACACAAATCACTATGAACAATCTGCAAAGGGCTCGAGGCGTGCCAAGAGGCACGTTTCTCAAAACTATCCCGTTGATGTTTGCTGAGAACACAACCAGAAAAAACACCATATCTGCATGAAACAAGAGGAAGACCAGTCACCATATGCTGATTACATAGTTGCTACAATGAGCAATAATTTGGATGACCAAACTGTTCATGCCAAAGTTTGCTCAAGTCATTGCTATGAGCAACAAAAGCTGATGACCCAAAGTTGTCAAACTTGTACAACTTGGTAATGTCATCAACAATTCCAGTTTCAAGAACATGCTTAGGATATTTTATATGCTTGATTACAACTTGGTGAGGTGAAAACTCTATAGTTTTACCTTCACCTAAATGAGTGATTTGATATATTGATAGAAGGTTACAAGAAAGACTTGGAACACATAATACATCATTGAAATGACCATTTTCTACTTGAACTATTCCATATCCCACAACACTAAGATATCTATCATCACCAACAAATATTTTCTTGGTATTACATTAATTTGGAGCAGAAAATATGTCTTTATCCTTATCCATATGATAAGATGCTCGAGAATCAATAAGCCACTCATCAGAAGAAGAAGTAGAAGTTGTATTGAAGGAGAAACCAGAAGCAAAAAGTGCATGTCCATGAGAAGAATAAGAAGTAGAATCAATACTGATGTTGTGCTTCTTCATTGTTGCTTCTAAAGCTACCATCTTCTTGAAACATTTGGACTCATCGGGACCATCTTTATCACAAAATTTACAATGTCTGTCAGTCTTCTTATTTTAATATTTTGCTCCTTTGTCACCATTAGGAGATGAACTTGTATGAGTGGGTTTGGGACCCTTATGTTGTTTTTTGTTGTAGCGAGGATGTTGCTTCTTGGGATTCTTGGGTTTATCTTTCTGCTAGGCAACTACAACTTTGTTGGAGGTACCTGCGATGTTGGTCACTCCAAATTATACAAGCTTATCTTCCTCTGTAATCAAAGCAGCACAAGAGGAATCAAGAGTGAGTTTTTTATAAGCTGTCCCTAGAGCCTCTCTCATGGCATAAAAGGTAGATACAAACACAAAATATGCACTACCTAGCTTAGAGAGAATAAGATATATGCAACACTCTTCCTCCATATTTATCTAACATTCTTCACATAAAATTATGAGTGTTTTAAACTTAGATAGATAGTCTCCAATGCAAGAAAAATCACTTGGATTTAAATTCAGTACTTGATTTTCTAATTGTTGTGCTCGAATAATATTGTGTTTACCAAACATTGTTTCAATCTTTTCCCAAGCTTCATCGGGGTCATCAATTTCTTTAAGGTGGAACCTTAAATCAGGAGAGATGAAAATTCCGATTAGTCCACATGCTTCGTCACTCCTATTATCCCATTTGACTTTCTTATCAGCATCAATGGGTTCTTTTTCCTTTCCCAAGGTAATCCGGTACAAGCCTTTACTTCTTAATAAATCCTCCATATGATATTTCCATTGGAAGTAGTTGTTGCTAGTAAGAAAAATATTACTGGAAGAAGCCATATTAAATATATAGATAATATGGATTTAAAAACTGAAACTAATGATTTGGATTGAAATATCTAAAAAAATTATGCGTTTTTAAAAAAAACGACACTAAAAACAGACTTTGGATGTGAAAGTTATGCTCTTTTTAAAAAAAAGGCATAAACGGTAACGAAAGAACCACGTGGTGATGTAAGTTGCTTTATGAAGTGGCCCACTTTTATAAAAAGAAGTGGGGATCACTTTTACAATGAAGTTACTTTATAAAAGAAAATCCGCATGCAAAATAAATAAATCTAAAATAAAATATTAAAGCTACTTATAGTGATTCACTTTTATACTTGAAGTGAAATACGCTTACAATGGAGCATGAACTTTTTCAAAAAAAGTAACAAAAAGAGAGACTTGAACTCAAGACCTCTTACTTAATAAGACAAATTTTAACCAAATGGGCTAGAAAAACACATTGTATTATTTAGCAAGAGGATTGTTGTTGTTGTTGTTGACGACCTTGGAGAGTGTGCTAAAAAAAAACTATTTTCACACAAGAAAAAAATTTCGTTTCTCGATGACAACATGTGTTAGATCTCGGTTAGCTTACTCGAAAGATGCACCTTTTCCTATCTGTTTCTGATTTTATGAGATCACACATGGCGCGGGGAAAAGAGTATACGCAAATCTAAAAGAGTAGCAACCTGGAAACAAATAATATAAAACCGAAATAAAACAAAAAATAATATTCTGCAAAAATTAAAAAAAGACGTATTTAGGCTTTAGACATCCATATCTGACTGAAATGGCCCTATCTTGGGCAAAAAGAAACCTTTTCGAGTGAAATGAAAAATGTTCTTGACTGAAATGGCCGTATCTTGGGCAAAAAGAAACCTTTTCGAGTGAAATGAAAAATGTTCCTGACTGAAATGAGTGCTCCAGACGCAATGGAATAGTCCTCTCAGCCCATAAATGTACAGAAATGATAGAAAATGGAGATGAGGCAACTGGACTTCACGATCTCGATCTACAACAAGAGCGAGTCTTCAAACAGGTTTGATACCATGTTCGACAACACATGTATTCCAAAATAGGACGAACACCTCTAGTAACCGCTCACACAACCAGATCAAATATCAACACACCGATGTTTTGACATGGTAAAACCCCTAGGTGGAAAAATCCACGGCCCCAGCCAACGCAACCACTTGGAGCAGTTTATTAATGCAAAAGAAAAGGATTACAGAGAGATTTTACAAGAGAGTTTCTCACAATCGATCATCGGCAAATGACCCACCATGCTCTTTAAATAGAGATCATGGACCAATCGAGTGTTAATCCATGGATCAATGGTCGTTAAGATCGAGGAGAATATGAACCGTCAGATCATTCTATGTCGGGAACATATCATGACCGTTGGATTTCCTAACTACAAATGCATACTAATGCATACAAAAGAAACACACTAAGAAACACAGTTTTACCTAATGACACATTAGACCAAGTAGATCTTAACTAACTCCTAAGTGTCTAAATATCCTAACATGTTGTACCCATCTACTACTATGACATTGAATCCCTCGAAATACTCTGCAGGGATATTTTTCTTGGTGACAAGTGTAGTATCAATGAAGTTGTGGGTGGCTCCACCATCCACTAGTGTTGTAACCCTTTGCCCCTACATAATGCTTCTGATTCTGAAGGTACAATATTTATGGACTCATGAAAGGGTGGAAATGGTCAGTCCCTTAGGGATATATTGCAATGGTGCCTGCTCTATAGTCTGTGATGGCTCACCACTGTCTTGTCCAATACCTTTGTCATCACCGTCATCCTCCTCGTCGAAAACTACCTCAATGTAATGGAATTTACCTTTTCCCATACAGCTATGATCTGATTCCCATAGATCTTTGCAACTGAAGCAAAGTTTCTTCCTCATTAGTTCTCCTTGAGTCTCCTCATCCGTCCTATCCTTCTATATACATGACTTCCGAGGAAACTTTGTAGGATCTCATGATGTCCTCATGTAATGTGGTTGTCCTAAAGGTCTTCACCCATCCTCTCAGGGGTTCAGCTAGAACTTCCATGAATAGCATCACCAATCTTTGCTGAGAGATATCTGTTAGCATAACCGCCATCATATGAAAATATGTGATGTATGCTTATGGTATGCCTATCTGTCTTAGTTGTGCCAACTCCCTAAAGTGTATCTCAGGGTCCTTTTTGTCAAACATGTCCATCAAAATCTGAGTGAATTCCACATAGGAAGTGATGTTGGCGTGCCCTAATGTAACCAAACTATGGTACCACCATTCCTGAGATTCTCCTTCCAAGTGCAGGGTGGCATACTTAATTGCTTTGACTTCGGTCAATGGGTTAAGTTGGAGGTAAGTGTCCAAATTATGTAGCTAGTCCCTAGTCGTGCTCTTTCTTGACCCATCGAAGGGTGGAATAGTCAACCTTCCCACCTTGCGCATGAGATCAAAATTATTTGGGCATTGTGTTCCTATGTTCCCCTCCTTCGGACCGTATTTATGTTTGAGGTCGCATAATATTTATAGGAAACTTGCTCACAGATATCTTCATCTATCATCTCGTACTCATGTATGAGGTGTTAATATCAAGCCCATGATCCGATTGCACATGTGCTTCTATAGGCTACCTCGTCAAACACTATGGTAATAAAGGCATAGGGATATTTAGGCTCTTTCTTTGAGTTGGGGTATGGTTATTGCTACTCTCCATGTGTATTCTGTCACCCCAATGGGATCCACTAGGTCCACCCTGACTTGTACCATTCATACTCCCACGTTGGCTTATCAACTATGTGAGTGCCTCAAGTGTCTGCTGCTGAAACCTTGTTATCTCTACCTGTATTTGGGATGCTTCATCCTGACCCTTGACCAGATCTTGTAATATCCGGAGCATAGTTCTGTCATGGTTGTCTCCCATGCTTCCTTCTAGTTTCGACTTTATGTGATTTCCTTCTGTTTCTCTTTTTGGTGAATCTCGAGAGGTCTTCCCTCCATGCCCTTTTCTAGGCATCAATGTAGTCATAGGCTGGCAGAATCACCAACTTTGATACCACTGTGGTGTTCCCAACTAGGATAGGAGGGAATTTTAATATTTTATGCCCAAAATTTGTTGTTCCTTCTTATATGAATGTACTGTTAACTTATTATATATAGTTTGCTTAATGACGAATATTGTCAAACATATAGCATACATTCGTTACACAAAAATGGAGCAGATAATCATGACATCTTATTATGGATGAAAACTCCCAAAATCAATACAATGATGTGTAATGGCTATAATAACAGTTGCAAAATACTATGGAGCACACAAATCTAATGGTTGTCAAGATGTTGCATAATCTACTACAGAAACAAACAAGAAAACCTGGAATGATGCCAACCTGTGGTGTCCACTGATCCAAGACTCACCCATCCTTACTTTGCTTTGCTCCAACAATGTCGATCTGCAGTCAACCCCCTCCTGAGCTCCTCACAATCTCGGTCTGATAGATGGTTGCAAACCCCAATTCCCATAGGTCCTCGTGAGACGACTACGAGGTGTCTAACGAGGCCTCACAGGACAACCCATGCTCAACTCGCAGGGGTGTCCGCTTTTATAGATGCGCGAAACCCTCCTGGCACCTTGCGGATATGAAACTCGACCTCTTCTCGAAAATCGCCGCAAACACCCTGTGCAAGCCGATATGCTTCCCAACTCCCTCCAGTATGCAATCAAACACCAAATGAACTACACTGAGAACTCTAGATGAATCCTCCTCTTGTCTAGTTAGGGTGGATATTGCATCACTGAAACTAAACCTGCAGTGGAAGGGTTTTTCCCAAAACCCCAACGAAAACCCTGGCTACAAGAGGACTCAATAAGATATCAAATCATAATGCCAAGGGGAAGGATTACTCCTCTATTTATCCTTTGTTTGGATCTTCTAGATATATCCCCCATTTTGACCAAATCAAATCTTCATTTTATTTTCCCTCCAATTCCATTTAAATATAATTGTTTATTTTATTTAATGTCACTTTTAAGATTTGTCATTCTTCTTACCTAGTGACACCAAATAAACCTCATTGACTCCCTTTTTTCTTGTTGACTATAGCCTGCAAGAGTCGTATATGCTATTGAGTCATCCCCTTTCACGGTCAATTGGAAGGGGACATTACGAGCAGGGATGACATAAAGATGCCAAATCTTGGCTAAATCATTGGGGAATACCAGAAGAAGCCATCATGTAGAATATCGATAATATTACAAATATTATCACTTCTAAATTTAAGGAGAATATGCGGTGTGATAAAGAATTAGTGGATAAAAGAAAATTAAGATACTACAAGGAGGTGGTTAACCCTAATTTAAAAGATCAAAATTACTTCTTAGTTTTGAGAAGTGCAAAGAAGAAAATCAAGATTGCTAAAATAAGAACAAACTCTCACGAGCTACATAGTGAAATTGGACGTTGGAC